>JAKUCM010003155.1:0-36419 GCA_023374145.1 Lepidium sativum
GACACGAGGAGAATGAATCACATTTTTATGAACCTCTTGACAATGGAACATCCTAAGAAAGGGATACCTGTAAGAAGAAACAAAAAGAACGGTAAATGAACTATACTATAAGATATAATAAACTCTACTAAATGGTAAGTCAACTCTACTATACCTCAAAGAACGATAAATAAACTATGCTATAAGTGAGAATGAACTCTACTAAACGGTAAGTCAACTCTGCTATAAGATATAATGAACTCTACTATACGGTAAATGAACTCTATTATACATGAAAAGAACTTTACTATACTTGAAAATGAACTCTACTATAAGGTAAATGAACTCTACTATACAATAAATGAACTCTACCATACGAGTAAATGAACTCTACTACATTTGAAATGAACTCCACTACATTTGAAATGAACTCTATCATACTGTAAATGTACTCTACCTGGTTTTTAGCGAGTACTCGTGCCGGAGTCTCTTTCGGTAAACTATCTTCCATACATACTAACTCCTCCCTGTGTTTGTTTAGCCTTTTCAGGAGAATCCACCAGATTTATGAGGCCAAGCTGTGACATTCCTGCCTTCAGTTTTTCCTCATCGTAAGGTACCTCTTCAAGAGGTTCTTCTTTCGATGGTTATTCTCTCTCTGGATTCCTAACAACCCGTGATAACGGGCTGAGAGGGTCGGATGTCTCCTGAATCTCGATAACCCATTTATTTTACAAAAATATGAAAAATGTCAACTCTATTGAACAGAACTATCAACTATACCATTAAGACTTATTAAACACGAGTTTACTGATATTACGAGTTTTAACCCTATATCCTACTGCAAGTGCACATCAAACGTAATAGTACTTAGGGGTCGAATTCCTCAGAGAACCATGTTACACTCTCAACTTCTATTAAATCGCAAGCTATATCAATCAAAATTAGAGAAGTGAATTCTAACAACTTTGACATGAATGTAATCAAATAACTAAAGCAATCAGATGTCGGGGTATTCATTCAGGAGTTAGAATTCTTGTCAGGACAACTATTCAAGAACTACTTTGATCTTATTCTCGGCTTGAACATAAATAAAGGTAAACAAAATCTCATTGAATCTACCCCTCTATTTATAACCTAAATGTCCTAACTCTCGTTGGTTTCAGATTACAAGTAAGCTTTATTGCTCATGTTCAATTACCCACAACCCAACCTAGCATCAACTCTCGTTGGTAGTGAAGGAATTGTTCTTCTAATCTAATTCTAGTTCTTAACAATCTTCTCGAAAGTTAACAACCTAAAATCATCGACTAGGTGATCAGACTAATCTATGCATTAAACTCAAGTATTAGAAGGAGAATCATATATTCATCAATCCTATTTGTTTCCCAACAGTGAATTCTAAAACCCTAAAATCCCTAGATCCGATCCAAGATCTACTCAGACATTGAACAATGAATAAAGCAAATCATGATGAACTGAAACTAAAATTGCATTAACAAAGAGAAAGAGGATTCATAAATTCTTCTAAAGTATGAAGAAATCTTCCTAGCTTACAAACTCTTAAAACTTCTATAAAATTGGTTCTCTCACAACTCAAAGACTCCTCTCAAAATAAGATAGGAAAAGAGTATTTATAGGGCCCAAAAGAAGAGTTGAAAAATCGTGGAAATTAGGTTTATGCGAAAGGTATCGATCGATCGATCCTTGGTTGATCGATCGATCTTTGGATGTTGAGTCGATCTTCTCAGAAACCAAGTCGTTCTTCAGATCGTGTGCATAATCCTTGTTAGATCATTGATCGATCGATCCTTTGTTGATCGATCGGTCCTTCCTTTCGCGGAGAATGCCGAAAAGTGCTTCAAACCTCTCCAAAGTCCACCTTCAAACATGATTCCAACTCTGGACGACGTTTTGACCTGAAATCTCAATAAACATAGACGAATTCCCAATATATCCGTAATAATGAGCTGAAAACTGACAAAATATGAGGAACATCATTTACCTGGTTGGGTGGGATGATATGTTTGGTGCTGGCTTGGGACACTTGGGTGTCATCAAGGTGAGAGTCTGCATTTGTTGGTGATGTTGTTGGCTTTATTGTATTAAGCACAACACCTGAACCTGCATTTGGTGTTTTCTCCTAGTCCGAGTCCACTAGACTAGGCAGCTCCCATAGAGGTGTTTGCGAAGGGTAACTCTACTATGTTAGCTTGACAGTTGGTAGAGTTGCAAATAGTGGTAGAGTTTATTTTATGGTTTGGTAGAGATGTATTGATCACAAGAATTGTTTAATAGAGTTACACATATCTTGACCAAACCATATATTAACCTCTACCAAAGCTAACAGCCCACAACTTTATGTTTATATGATGTTTGTACAAATATGTATGTAATGTAAGCAATTCAATGTTTGTACATAGGGTAAATCAATCAGAGTACGTCTCATTCAAATAGAGCCTAACATACCAATTTAAGATCAACATCTTTAGGGACATTCTATGTATCGCCTTCTATGTATTCTTCACGATTCACAGGTTCAGGAGTTCGATGTGGTGGAGTTGTCTGACCTTCACCCTCATCCCCATTCTCAACTTTTAGTTTTCTATGCTATAAACATATGGTTGCGCCTGGTCTCCTCCAGCGTAAGAATCTTCTCAAGCATGACTATATTATCTGAGGTGTACGCTCCAGCCTAAACATGCGGCCATCAAGCATTGACATGTCTGCCTTGGTTTCTAACCTAGTATCCTCCAGACGATATAGACGTTCAGCAAACACATTGTGTTTGTGTCTCATCCCTTTGAAGGCTTTGGTCAAACCTCTAAGAGTGTCAAGCAATTCACTCGACTCCTCTGCCTTTTATTTTTTTATTTTTTATTTTTAATAACTCTCACCATATCCTTCACGGTAGTGGAGTCATTCATCTCTTTCTTCTGTCTTTTCTCTTCTTTCTTCTGTTTTTTCTCCTCGACCTTCTGTTTTTTGTCCTTATGTTTGACCTCTTTCTTCTATTTTTTACTCTCTTTGCCTTTCTTCACCTGCTCATGAATGAGCACAACGCTTGCTCATCCTCTCCTCAACATAATCATCTGCCTTCCTTTTATTACTTATGTCCCAGGCTGATTCATCTAGACTGGAGGCAAGTATGTCTCCAAGCATGGTGTCGACTTTAGGATCCGCAAATATCGTCCGACCATAGAGGCATTAATCTCCAGAGGCTGTGTAGTCAGCTGCCTTAAGACGTACCTGGTAGACGAGAATATGCAATTTATTAAACACAAATGAACTCTACTAAACCAGCAATAAACTCTACTACCTATAAATGAACTCCACTAAACTATCAAAATAACTCTACTAAACGTAAATGAACTCTTGTACACATAAATAAACTCTACTACATGTAAATGAACTGTACTACCCATAAATGAACTCTACTAAAATGAACTCTACTGCACTGAACTCCAGTAGAGTAAAATCAAGTCCACTGTACTTGAAATGAACTTTACTTTACGGTAAATGAACTCTACTATACATAAATGAATTCTATCAATCACCTAAACCAAATCTACTACGAAAGCAATTTACCTTTCCATCCTCCGTGTTTCGTTTCTCTAACTTCACAAGTTTCTCGGGTTCAATGGCTGTTTTTTAATTGGTCTCCATCATAGAATGCGGGACGTCACCTTCTCTTTGATCCCCAAATATTTCAGGCTAGTATAGGAATAGACTCAAATGCCCATATGAGAAGTTAGTGCACAAACCCCATGTAGAGTGTAAGTAATGCCCTTTTTGTAAGCTGAACTTTTGATCAATTGATCAAATTCTTGAAACGTCACTCTTCCACATGGATGCATCTCGAATTTCTCAAAATCTGCAACCAAATTCGCAGAACTAAAAGGAATCATACTATTTACGTGACAACTATAAACCCCTACATGCAACACCACTAGAAAGCCCACCATCTTCCTCTTCTCGAAAGATCAACCTCTACATCTCCCCAACACGTCTTTCACTCTACCCATGTAGGGGCCTTCACCAACCCCTTAAACCCTTCCAAAGCTCTCTGTGGGCATCTGCCTCATTTGAAGACTCCTCGAAGTTATCACAATTAAGCTGCGTGATTTTTGCGAACTCGTGTAGAGAGAACCTCGTAAGCTGAGACCCAAAAAACACCCACATCTCATACTTCTTTTAATCAGTAGTTGATGCATCAACAAATACTGTATATGCCTCTACGAGCTTCAGAAAAACACCTAGGCAAGAGTTCTCCTTTATGTCTATGTATGCATGCTCACCAATACCATTGATCATAATTACTGATGTTTTTAAGATTGCAGTAATTGTTAGTGCTTCGGTTCTTCATCACCGGTAGACTGTGTCTGAAAAGTTTCTCCGGGTACTTCTTCTTAGCCATATCTAAAGATGAAAACAAACTATAAACATTAAAAACCCAACTCCATTACATGCAAATAAACTCTACTACACAGAACTCAACTCTACCAAACGTCAGACTAACTCTATTACACTTCACCCTACACAGAATCCAACTTTACCACACTACAAGCTAACTCTACCACACTAAAACCTAACTCTACCAAACGTCAGACTAACTCTACTACATAGAATCCAACTCTACCACACTACAACCTAACTCTACCACACTACAAGCCAACTCTACCACACTATAACCTAACTCTACCAAAAGTCAGACTAACTCTACTACACGTTAGACTAACTCTACTATACTACAACCTACCTCTACCAAATGTCAGACTAACTCTACTATACTAAGCCTAAATCTAGTACACTTCACTCTAACTCTACTACACTAAGCCTATCTCTACTACACTTCACCCTTATCGTCACAACTAGTTACGAACTATATCACATTGGATCAGACCTGGGAAGAACTCTACTTGACAAACACAAAAGAAGAAGATGAATAACAAAATCCCAAATGTCGCGAAATCGAGAAACCCAAATGTCGTGAAATAAAAAAACCCAATGTTTACGTAAACGACAAACCCAAGTGTTGACGCAAAAAAGAAGAAAAAGAAGAAGAGGAGAAGAAGAAGAAGAAAAGAAGAAACTTACCTTTGATAAAGAACACGACAATGAAGACGACGAGTATAAAAGAAGAAGAAGAAGAAAACAACAAAGAAGACAATGAGTAAGACGATGAAGACGATGAGTAAGATGACGAAAAAAAGAAAGAGAGGTTAACGACGGTTAGATTTCTTTTCTTTTGTGAAATTAACGAGAAAAAAAGAAAGAAAAAAGAAGAAAAGTCCAAAAAAGTTAAAACAAAACATAGCAAAAACATAAGCATTATATTAATGGACACACACTTATCTCACTAATTTTGTGTAAGTTTACTTGGTCTTTCTAAATTACTGGACTCACAATTGAAATCATAACTATTTTTGCTCTCATTAGCTGAACCCCAATGTTACTATATTTTTTTAATAATGTGACTCTCGAATCCATGACGGCAATTAGTTTCTCCAATATCGCCTATGGTTAACAGTTTACCCCATAACATTCACTTCTGATTGGAATGGTCTTCAACCAATTACCACCATTCATCATAGCAAATGTTACATCACCAACATCATTTGAAAAAAGGAAAAACAAAATCAGCCATTTGTTAATTGTTGTAGTTTCATTAAGGAAAATAATGAATTATAGACAAAAAAAATAAGTTAATATTTGATAAATTAATAATCTCAATAAATTAATAAAATTCTCTAGTCTCAAGTCATGTCAGTGTAAAATTTGATCAAATTTAATAAATTAATAAGGTAATAATTATTTTGAAACTTTTATGTAAAAATATAGTCTCAATAATATCATAAATTAATAACTGTAAATATTAGGCATACATAACTATTCTTAAGATAATTTAGTAAAATATGATCAGTTGAGTGTGTTTGAGATTGTACCTTGACTAACTTTTAAATGAATTTTTGTTTCAAACCACAATTTCAGATCTTATTGAGTGCTTATGATATGGTCTCTTTTGTACTCACATAACTCTTTTCGTATGTGATCTGTCATAATTGATTTTCGTAACACCTTTAAGATGAGAAGTTATTGCTAGGATGTGTTAGAAAAAGATGTAAGAATGAAAAACATATCAAAAAAACATTTATATATAAGAGACTCATAGATTAAAAAATGGAAGTCAAAAGAAAAATAGAACATATACGTATAAATTATAAAATATATGTTGATATTCCATTTTTCTCATTAACATATATAAAAAATAGAATATTAACATATTTTTGTATAAAATATGTAAACATTAAAATAAATGGAAATTTAAACGAAGAAGTTTAATAATATGTACTTAGAAAAAACTTTTGTATTTTATATTTTTGAAAATTATATTTATTTACAAATTTTTCTATAAATTGATATCTTTGTAAATTAATAATTTTCAAAATCCCAAAATTATTAATTTATAAAGATTTAACTGTAGTTATCTTTGTCTAAACTAGTCTATCAGTTTCATTGTCTAAGAACTTTAATATAATCTAAGTGTTAACCACTGAATCGTCAAATTACTTTCCACTACAACAATCACATATTCAAGATATAAATTTTTACTACAACAATAGTCAAATCTAAGTTTAAACTATAACCACTAACAAACAAAGTATCTTAATGTCCAAACGGTAAATCAAATTACTTACCATTAGTGACGAAAGTTTCATACTTTCATTTATCTCTAAAACCTTACCAAAGTTCTCTTTCATAAACACTAAATCGTCAAATTTGGGGGAAAATCGAGAAACACTAAATCATAATCCAAAGATTTGCATAACAGATTTATTTCTATAAGCATCTACCAACAACTTTGACACAAGAATTCAAGACATCTTCACAAATCGGAAAACATACCTCATTATCTAAACCCACACATTTTCCTTTTCTTCTCTCTTTATTTTCGGTCTTTCACTCGATTTATGTTTGAATTCAAACGATTTTGGAAATTTCACTCTTAAATCGTTTAAGAGAACATCTTAAGAAAAATCTTAATGAAGTTTGCGCATTTAAATAGTAGACTTCCTTTACATTTTACTCTTGTAACAATATACATCAATTGAAGTCTATTTTGCAATCTTACAGACTTCATTAATAGACTTCAAATGAAGTTTGAAACGCTAATTTTGTAAAAATGCGTTTTAAACATGTCATAATTTTTTTATAATTTTTTTTTCTACGTTTGTTTGATATTTGGTTTGCTTATGTAGAATTTTAACATGATTACATATTATAATCAAATATGTGTAAATTTTAGAAACAATGTAGGTAGTTAGCTTATATAAGTAGACTTCAATGAAGTCTACTAGCCATAAAGTTTACTCTGTAAACTTCAAGGGAAGTCTGCGTATTATAGAGTAGACTTCAGTTGAAGTCTCAATTTTTTTTATTAATTAACTATATGTTTAGTTATTTATCTTTAACTAATGTGGTTTGGATATGTTTATTTTCACGTAATGATTCAATTAGCTACTTTTTATGGAGAATGGGGTCTATAGACTTCAAGTGAAGTCTGCATTGATATGTAGACTCGATACAATGATTTTTAACCCTATATCCTACTGCAAGTGCACAACAAATGTAATAGTATTTAGGGATCGAATCCACGAAGACCAATTGCCACACTAACGATTTGATTATTTAACTAGAGCTAAGTTGGTAGATGTTTGAGTGCAATCGAGTGTAAATAGGAAATTAATGTAAACAATATCTAAAGTATCAAGTCTAGGGGATTCACAAGGAAATCAAGGATAGGATGAGGAATCTATTCAGGCAAGATTACTTCCGCTTTCGACTAAGAAATAACAATTGACTAACCTACTCTCGCAGCGATAATCACTATGCCTAGATTCTAGAGATCCTAACTCTCGTTGGTTCTGGGAATCTAACCATGCAATATTAACGGTTCCTAAGTGTCCACAACCCAACCTAGCATCAACTCTCGCTGGTAGTGAATGTGTTGCTTACCTAGAAAGGTTCTGGTTCTTATTAAACTTCTGGGATAATAAGTAACCTGAGATCATAGATTAGTTATCTACTCTAACCTAAGCATTAACCATGTTTCTAGGTTGGGATTCCATAATTGAGACCTATTTGTTCCTCATCCTTAATCCCTTTAAGATCCTTAGAATACCCTAAACCTGACTATGACCTACTCAGACATGGAAATAGAGAATAAGCAAGCAATTGTAAAGAAATTCATTCAAAACTCAGAATATATGCATTAGAGGTTCATGGATCTTCTCTAAGGATGTAGAGATCTTAATCCTTCTCCTCTAGGTTACAATAAGAGTCTGCTACTTTTTCTCTCTGTAAAAGCCTGTCTAAAAACGTGTTTTTTAACCTAATATATAGAATAAAACCAACTATATAGAATAAAACCAACTAGTACAAAATAAGGAAATTCCCTTTTCGCTTCGCGGAGTCGTGGATCGATCGATCCTTAGACTGCCTGATCGATCAACCTTTCTTCATTCGACCATGAAGCTGCCATATCGTGCAAAGGATTGTGCGCAACTTCTCCTTAAATGGCTCGATCAATCTCTGAGTACTAGGTCGTGCAATGGATCGTGCACATGACATAGACGAATGGGGGTCGATCGCGTCAGGCGTGAGGAGTCTGTCATCGGATCGAGTGCAGTTTTCCCTATCTAATGTTACGATCGATCGATCTTGGTGTTGCTCGATCGATCGTTCAACTCATAGTGGAAAAATCCAAAGTTAAGCTCCACTCTTGCTCAGCATGTGAAATCCAAAGTATCCTTGCGTTTTGTACCTGAAAAGACTCTAAGAACACGACAAAGACTAAAAGCTATAAGTCGGTATAAATGAGATATATCAAGACTTCAAGTGAAGTCCACAAAGGAAGTTTTCGAAAATGTCGGCATATAAATTTTGGGTCTCCTATATCTCGAATAGACTTGTGTTATTTCTTCGTTTCAACTTTTTTATGCCAATTGTTTTTCAATAACTTAGTGAATTTTTTTCGTGAAAATGTTATTCGAATATCTTAGTGATTTTCTTTTGACTAGTAAAGTACTATTTCTAACTTACAATAGAAATTTCAAAACAACTACCATACAAGCAAAAGTATGATATAAGACTAACTATACAATAATTGTGTTTCCCTTAAAATGGAGGTTATGAAACTAACTCATATATATTCTTACAAGTTACAACATACATTATTGAGGTTAAAATCTAAACTCGATTTAATTGTTGGTTCAACACAAATTGATTAAACTCCAAATTTAGAATTTGAAAAGTAGACTTCACTCAAAGTCTCTAATGATGCAGACTTCACATGAAGTCTGCTTTCAAAGTAGACTTCAATTTGAAGTCTTCACATGGTTCAACTTAGCTTATCATTTGGCTTTGATGATACGCTTCAATACATAAAATACCGAGTGAAATAGCATACACACTTTAGATTATAATAATATCTACCCCACCATGAACAACCTGCTTAGAAGAGAAGAAAAAGACATATTTAGATGATAGAAACAAGCAGAGCTTTGATGAAAGTAAAACTATTCAGCAAGAGAGATCATTATATATATTTATGGTCTATCTAATTTAGTATTGTGTTAAGATCTAGCTTACATGATTAATGGCATGAACACATCAACTACAAAGCCTCTAAAAAAGCTAGTACAGAGCTTTATAAGTACCAATCCTGAAACAAATCTAGCTGCGATTAAAAGAGAAAATAATGAACATATATAATACGATGATCAAAAAGACAAAGAGCTACAAAAAACCACCATCAATCGCTTGACAACTAACATTAAAAGAATCAAACATAAGTCATACTTAGCTAGAATATGAGCTAAGTACAATATATTGATTGCTCTGTTTGGAGTTGACTTACGTGTATACATGTGAACAAGTATTACATACAACACACTATTCTCAATGTTGCTTTTGAAATTAACAAGAGCATAAGACAATACATCATTTGTTTCATCACCAAAAATCAGATCAAACATTAGAAACAAGGGTTGTAATTTTGAATCCTAAATAAACTCCCAACCAAGCTAGAATCACAACCTGAATAAAATATGATTCACACCTTGAATTCTTAATCTTCACGAACAAGACCCATCTGATCTATACCAAACAAATAAAACAAATCTGTAAGAAAATAAAGATAAAAGAAGTCAATCCAACAAAAGAATATTAGATCCATGGGATTACATCATTACAAACAAAAAAAATTCACCACAAAATCTTACAAATCTAGCTCTACTAACTCGCTTTAGTTGATATAGATCCATGAGATAAACAAATCTTACAAACTTTAGGTGTAAATAAAATAAATCGTACTTATAAATTAAAAAAATCTTACATCTCAGATAAAGAAAACAAACCTTATATTTTATAATCTGTTTCACCTGCAAAAAAAAGAAACGGAAAACAAGATGTGAGTAAACAAAGAAGATGAACACGAGAGAAAAATACATTTTGTCGTTGCCAGAAGTAAGGTACGTCGTGACAACTACCAATGGTCCTGAGCATGGAGAAGAAGAATATGTGAGTCGCAGTAGGAGAGGACGGTCATAGAGTCACTGGAAAAACCTGCAAAAATGGAAAAGAGTGAGAAGAAGATAACCGAAGAAGATGGAAAATAGAGGCGGAGAAGATGGAGAATAGAGGAGAGATTTACCAGAGAGGAGGTTGATGGTCGCCGCCGACGAAGATGAAGGTTGGAGCCACCTACACGAAAGGAGAGGAGAGTCACAATGGAGAAGGAGAGAAATTGGCTAGGTTCTTCTCTTCCCTTGGTAAAAAATGCCCTTTTATATCCAGGTCAAAATTTCTAAACCAAAATAAAATCAATTAGAAGCAAATTTTGGTTAAGGAGCAGACTTCAAACTGAAGTCTACTTTGAAAGCATAATCAATTAGAAGCAGTTTAGTTTTGGTTCACATCTAGTCCTTTAATGAAGATACTAATATACTAGTTTTGGTGAAATTCAAATGATTTAGTATAATTAACACGATTATTTTTAATTAGCTTTGCTCAATTTAATTTAATTTTGAAATTTTGCTCAATTTAATTTAATTTGAAATTTAATTTAATTAGTTTTGGTTAAGTTCTACTTACAAAGTAGACTTCCAATGAAGTCTGCAATATAGTCTAAATCCAAAAATGCAAATCAAATAATTTCTATTTAATACGCCTAGATCAAAATGACAACTTATACTAAAGATTAAACATTCTTAATATACTAATACTTTAACTCTTTTATTTGAAATTTACATTTTAAAGAAAAGGTTAAAAAATTCATATGATTACCAAGATATGTTGTTGAAACCATAATCCCTAAACCCTAAACTCATAACTTTTTGTGAACTATAGTTTAATCTTTGGTGGTTTTAATTCATCACTTTTGTGAGATTTTATTTTCTATACTTCATAATTGTTTATCTTAAACTTATATAACCTAATGTTTACTCATATAATTATTCTTATATTTTTATTTTAAATATTAAATATAATTAAGGAGTAGGCTTTTGCTAAAGTTTGAATCGTACAGATTTCAAATGAAGTCTGCTTATAAAGTAGACTTCAAATGAAATCTGCTTGCAAAGTAAACTTTAATTCAAAGTCTGCAATATACTCTGAAGGATATATCTGTAATTGTGTGTCTAGTTTTTTTGAATGATCATGCAAAACAAAATTATAAATTTATGATTTTAATGGGTTAGTTTTATAGTTTTTTTAAAAAATTATATTTTATATTTAAAAATCAAATTTTGAGTTAGTTTAGCAATTATCCAATAAATTAAACTAAAGTGAAGTTGCAGAGTGAATTAGCACTACGCCAAATAAGATAGGATATTTCTGAAGATTTGGAATACATATCTGACGAATAATTATGAAATAAAATTTCAAGTGATCACCGGAGAAGAATAAGGAAAAGAAACCACAAAACCATAATACTCGAGAAAAACAGAGTGGATGAAGAATGCATGAGCAACTGAAAAAAAACACTTAGAATAACTGCTAGTAATACGTGGAGTAGCTCGGCTTTTTTTTTGTGATCAAGAGTCTTGGAATGGACGACAACGAAACTCTAGCGAATGAAGCCTGAAAGAAACAAAATTCCTCCTGGTATGATGCAAATGCCGGCCACTCCTCCAGTCGCTGAAAGATGAACTCGGCTTTTAAAAAATTAATTTTGATTTGTTTGTTAAATTAATAATAAAAAAATCATTTATTTGATTGTTAGTTCTTACATTAACGATGAGTTTTAATCAACTACAGTAGTGTTGTGACTGACTGCTTGGAGATTTTGAAAATGATTTCTACTTAAAAGTTTTAGAAAAGTTCGACAAAGTTAAGAGTTTTTATATCAATTTTTGATTCCCTTTGTTTCTTAAATCTCTAAATAGCAAAACAGAATAATTACCACGTGAAATTTGTGATGAGTCAAGAAATTATATTCATGTAAATACTATGTCTTATTCTTATTTTTCACAATTAATATGGATTATAATTTGCTCTGAAGAATAACCACTCTACTAATAATAATATTGTAACTAGAATTGTACTCATAGTGTAAGATCTGATTGTTTTTTTTAATTCTTGTTCATTTAGTTTTTGGACATATAGTAATATTTTGATAATCATATGTTATTTTAGATATCCAAAATCCTAACAGAAGTCAATTTGAATTAGAGGAGCCGAACATAAATCGATCGAACCAGAAAAATACTACAATATGTCATAATTTTATATATTTAAGAAACTAAACCTAAACAACCAGAACCAAATCGAAAACCAAATTTTAGAGTTTTTCTATTAAATATTTTTTAGTTGTCAACTTTTATATAAAAATTCTCGATACCGAATTTGATTTATACCGAACCGATCTCTATTCGAAAAACAAAAATATTTGAATAGGACTTAAATCAAAATAGCCAAAATACAAAATAAAATGAATAGTTACCGATAAAATAACATAGTGTTCTCTAAATCTATGTATTCGGAAAATCGAATTTAAATCTGAACCGGAACTAAATGAATAATTGAATTTGTTATCTATATATCTCTATTAAAGTTTTATTAATTTTTAATTTTTATATAAAAGTTTGTAACAAAAACTATTTTAATTTTTAAAGGGTAGTTATAATTTTTTGATAATTTTATTTTATAATTTATAACATGTTTAAAATAAAAGTGTTTCCCACTTGTTAATTGTTGAACTTTCCGTAGCCATAAAAATTCCTGTCTGCGACTCTTTGAGCTTCTGAAGGTCCGTCTCTTACGACTTATGATTATGATTGATGTCGGCCTTCATTGTTGACACTTCTAATAAACTACAGTTTGTTTCTCTCTAACATTTTAATGGTTTCCCAATTTTATAAATGATTTAAAGACATAATCCAATCTGTTTTTTTGCTTAGTGCTGACTAATAACTGAAACATCTTCGACAACAAAGATAATGACAACTCTTTTTGTGTGTTTTGAGAAGAAATAGATTATGAAAAAGAACAAGTGTAGTGCGCATGATTATGACAACTCTTGAAAGTACGAAATGACAATTCATTTAATAAAAATATTAAAGCAAAATAAAGCAACAAGAAATATCATGCGATATCGACCAATTACTTATATGAACAACGTATGGTTTCATTTATATAGAGATTTATATGAGCTAGGTTTACTGGCAATACACTAGATACAAAAACTTGAGAGATTATCAGTTCGAATTTCAGTTTGTGTAGAGAAAAATAAAAATATATTTAAAAGCTGTTTCTGATTCTACGGAGATTAATGTTTCGACTAAAACTTCGCGGTTTAAAATAAAAATTATATAAAGCTTTTATTAGTAGATTTTACGGTCCCGTAATCCCATTGTCACATGCTGTTACAATATTGGCCTAATCCTAGGCACATAAACACATCCCAAAAAAGAAGATGTGGACCGGCGATTCTTCTTCTTCTTGGGCCAACATGGGCCGAGCCTTGTGGCCTGTCTTCGAGTTAAGTCCAGTATCATCTGATCTGCTGGGCTTCTGGAAATGGGCCGATTTGCTGATCTATTACTCAGCATAATGGGCCTCGAGTTCTCTCTGTTTTTCTGCATGATCCATTTGGTTTTAATGCCTGAAATGGAGTGTTAGCTTTATGGTCAAGGGTGGTCTATATTGATCTATTGTCAGTACAAGACAGGAGAAGATGATGTTGTGTTTTGGCATATATATGACACAATGTAGAGCATGAAAGGGGTGTGTTTACCTTGAGAGTTGAGAGAGGCCTAAGAGGAAGTGAAAAGTTTGGATCTTGGGGGGTTCTTTCTGGTTCTTGAAAACACATTGCTTGTAATCATTTTCTTTGATCATAGTGAAGCTGTGTGAGTTACTCACCGAGATGTACCAAGGAGACTTCCTCCTTGGGAACTCGTAAATCCTCTTGTTCGGTTCTTGTTTGCAACTTCTCATAACCTACAAAACATTCAGCAAACCATATTAGGGACTAAATAGCTTATAGATTATAGCATATCTTGACAACAAGTGGTATCAGAGCCATCAGGTTCAAGCTATGTCAACTAAAGCGGAAGCTAGTATGAAGAATGAGAAGGTTGAGTACATGGAACCTACTCAAGGGCGTTTTGATGTTGAGAAATTTGATGGTGAAGGCGACTTCTCTCTCTGGAAATTTAAGGTCCTAGCTCAGCTGGAGATCTTAGGACTCGATGATCCACTTCTGCCTGTTTATCTGGAAGAAGAAGCCAGTTTAGATCCAAAAGGGAAAGAATATAACAAAGTTGCTACAGAAGATGAACTTGAAAAGGTTAAAGCAGATCCAAAATGGAAAGCAATAGATAAGAGAGCAAAGAATCTTATATGTTCAAGTCTGGCTGATGCTGTTCTCAGATCAGTGAAAAGAGAAAGATCTGCGTATGATACATGGATGGCTTTGGAAGCAGAATATCAGGTGAGAACACTTTCGCACAGATTCAACCTGAAACAAAGATTTTATTCTTTCAAGATGGATGCAGGAAAAAATCTAGATAAGAATCTGGATGTTTTTAACAAGTTGATATCTGACCTGGCTAGTGTACATGTTGACATGAGTGATGAAGATAAGGCAGCTATTCTTATGAATAGTCTGCCAAAACAATTTGATACTCTTGTTCACACATTGAAGTACAGCAGCGGAAGAGAGACAATCACAGTAAAAGACATTGTTAGTTCGGCCTATTCTATAGAAATGGAACTAAAGGAAAAAGGTCTTTACTAGTTACAAACAAGTGCAGAAGGTCTGGTGTTTCAGAGTAGAGGAAGAAGTGAAAAGGTTTCAACATCAAAAGGAAAACAGAAGGACAAGAGTAGATCTAAATCCAGAGCAAAAGCAAAACAGTGCTGGTTTTGTGGTTCGGAAGATCATTTCAAAAGAGATTGTCCTAAAAGTAAACATCATAGTAATGATAGTAGATCGGGAAAGGCTGAAGCTAGTATTGTTGAAACTACTGAAACAGAATCATTAATGCTTATGACGTCAATTAAGGAGGGGGGAGATGAATGGATCATTGATTCTGGATGTTCATATCATGTAACATTCAGAAAGGACCTCATGTTTGATGTGGAAGAGATTAATGGAGAAAGATTTTAATGGGAAATGACACTAGTTGCAATGTAACTGCTATTGGTAAAGTGAAGTTTCAGAATGATGACGGATCAGTTGTGATATTATAACAGGTCAGATTTTCTGAAATGGCTAGAAGAAATTTGATTTCTTTGGGACAACTAGAGATGCTGGGATGTTGGTATAAGTCAAAGGATTTCAAGTTGAAAGTGCTTAAGGATGAATGAGTGGTTCTATCAGCGAGTTACAAGAACACTCTATATTTCTTAAATGGTAAACCTATAAAATCAGAAGCTAATGCAATGTTGATATCAGAAAATATGATGGATCTATGGCATAGCAGATTGGGACATATGAGTGCTGCTAACATGAAGCTTCTAAAAGAGAAAGGACTGATCAAACAAGGAGAAATCAAAGACTACAAGAAATGTGAGCCATGCATTCTGGGGAAATCACACAGAACATCATTCAGAAAAGGTATTCACGTTTCAGAAAGACCTATGGAGTATGTGCATTCCGATCTACGGGGATCACCTAATGTAACACCTAGTTTGGCAAGGTGTTAGTATTATATATCATTTGTTGATGATTATACTAGAAAAGTTTGGGTGTATTTTCTGAGAACAAAAGATGAAGCTTATGGGAAGTTTGTTGATTGGAAAACTTTGACTGAGAATCAAAGTGGTCAGAAGCTGAAAGTACTGAGAACCGACAATGGACTAGAATATTGTAACAAGGTGTTTGATGATTTCTGTGCTCAAGAAGGGGTGAAGAGACACAGAACATGTCCATACACTCCGCAGCAGAATGGGATAGCTGAAAGACTAAATAGAACTATCCTAGAAAAGGTGAGAAGTCTATTGACGGAGACAGGTTTATCAGAATCATTCTGGGTTGAGGCTGCATCTACAGTTGTTTATATACTGAACAGAACTCCTTCTAAACCGATAAACTATCAAATACCAGAACAATTGTGGACAGGAAGAGAACTAGATCTATCTCATATGAGAAGGTTCGGATGTTTGTCTTATTTTCATTCTGATCAAGGCAAATTGAAACCTAGAGCTAAGAAGGGAGTTTTCATGGGATATCCACAAGGTGTTAAAGGTTATAGAATATGGAGTTTAGAAGACAAGAGATGCATTGTGAGCAGAGACGTGATCTTCAATGAAGATATCATTTACAAAGATTTTGACAAGGCTTCTTTGGATTTTAAGAAGAAGGAGGTGAATAAGAATAAAAGGGTTTATTTCTTACTACCTACTGATTCAAGTGAAGCTAGAAGTTCAAGTGATGCTTTTCATGATGCATATCAAGGTGGAGTTTTTCATGATTCAAATGAAGAAACAGAGAATATAAACATAGAAGATGACACAGAGATGGATGAATCAGACTATAGTGACTACTTGTTGGCAAGAGACAGAAGCAGAAGAGAAATAAGACGGCCTAGTAGGTTTATTGAAAACAACATAGCATATTATGCACTAAATGCTGCGGATGACATTAATTTTGATGAATCTAAGACTTACACAGAAGCTATAAGTGGTAAGGACCGTGATCTATGGATAACTGCTATGAAAGAAGAAATAGAATCTTGCAACAAAAATCAAACATGGCGGATGTTCCTTTGACTGGTAATCTAAGAACTGTTGGTTGCAAGTGGATCTACAAAGTGAAACCGGGAATTCCAGGGGTTGAAAAACAAAGGTTTAAAGCAAGGTTGGTTGCTAAAGGGTTTACACAGATTGAGGGTATTGATTATCATGAAGTGTTTTCTCCTGTGGTTAAGCACATTACTATCAGATTAATGCTATCAATTATGGTTAATCATGATATAGAATTGGAGCAGATGGATGTTAAAACAACGTTTTTACATGGAAACCTAGATGAGAAGATCTATATGCAACAACCAGAAGGTTTTGAGAAGAAAGGAAATGCATATTTATTGCATAAATCATTATATGGTTTGAAACAGGCTTCTAGACAATGGAATTTGAGGTTTAATGATTATATTAAATCTCAAGGTTATAGCAGAAGTGATTTTGACAATTGCGTGTATTTCAGAGAATTCAAGAAAGGTTTCTACATTTATTTGCTTCTCTATGTCGACGATATGCTATTGATATCAAGCGACATGGGATAAATCATTAAGCTTAAAGGTTTATTGAGTGATGAGTTTGAAATGAAGGATTTGGGAAATGCAAGGAGGATACTGGGTATGGATATTTCAAGAGACAGGTTGAATGGGGTTCTGAGATTATCTCAGAAAGTTTATATTAACAAAATCTTGAACACATTCAATCAATCAGAGGGCAAAGCAGTTCATACTCCTATGGGTTCTCATTTTAAACTATCAAGCAGCAAAGAAGGTGAGAAGTTAATGGACAGTGTACCTTACGCCAGTGCAGTGGGCAGTCTGATGTACGCGATGGTTGGTTCACGTGCTGATCTGGCATATGCTGTAGGTCTGGTTAGCCGCTTCATGAGTAAACCTGATACAGAGCATTGGAATGCAGTTAGATGGATCTTAAGATATTTAAAACATGCAAAAGATCTGAGTCTGACTTTCAAGAAAAATGAAATGAAAGGAATAAAAGGATTTTGTGATAGCGACTATGCATCTGACCTTGACAGAAGAAGATCCATAACAGGATTCGTCTTTCGAGTCGGTGGAAACACTGTCAGCTGGAAATCTGGTCTTCAGATTAGAGTGGCCCTGTCAACAACGGAAGCAGAATATATGTCATTAGTGGAAGCAGCAAAAGAAGCAGTATGGTTGAAGGGTATTACCTTTGAGATTGGACTTGGAGATCTAGAAACAGAGATCTACTGCGACTCACAAAGCGCCATTTGTCTCGCCAAAAACAGTGTTTACCATGAAAGAACAAAACACATGGCGGTTAGAATGAGTCTTCTAAGGGAACTAGTAGAAGATGAAGAAATAAAGGTGAAGAAGATTAGTACCTTAGATAATCCGGCAGACATATTGACAAAATCGGTACCAGTGAAGAAGTTTGAAACGGCATTAGATCGGCTGGGTTTACTCAGCGATCTAGTATGTTGAGAAGACCAAGAGTCCTGAGGAGTCTCTTCGGCACACATGCATGCCGAAGAGGGAAGGGTCAGAAGGAAAAGTGGTCAGTTTTCTTCTGATGAGTGTTTGTTCTTAGTTTTGAAAAGAAGAAATTGAATCTAAGAACATGGAAAAGGAAATGAGCAGAGTTGAGATGGTTAGACTTACTCTGCGAATGTACAGTCTTCATGCATGCCAGAGTTTTCTCTGTGGAATCGGAGACAAATATCTGTTTTTCGGTGGATCTTCGGAGTTACAGTGTGAAGAGTAAAGGGAAATGAAAGGCTATCTCGAATGGTTCTTTTCTCTGATTCTTCTCACGACGGAGAAGATCAGAGAGGATTTTCTCTCTGGTTTTAGTCGGAGGTTTGAAGAAGATGGGAGGAGAGAATGAGAGAGAAGTGTTTTGTTTGAGAGACGTTTAGGGTTGCGAAGAGGAAGAGGAAGAGTTACCTCGGTACTCTAAGGAGAAGGGGAGGAATCGAGGAGTCGCCTGGATTGCTGCGAAGAAATGAAGAAGTCGATGTGGAGTTTGTGGACCGGCGATTCTTCTTCTTCTTGGGCCAACATGGGCCGAGCCTTGTGGCCTGTCTTCGAGTTAAGTCCAATATCATCTGATCTGTTGGGCTTCTGGAAATGGGCCGATTTGCTGATCTATTACTCAGCATAATGGGCCTCGAGTTCTCTCTGTTTTTCTGCATGATCCATTTGGTTTTAATGCCTGAAATGGAGTATTAGCTTTATGGTCAAGGTTGGTCTATATTGATCTATTGTCAGTACAAGACAGGAGAAGATGATGTTGTGTTTTGGCATATATATGACACAATGTAGAGCATGAAAGGGGTGTGTTTACCTTGAGAGTTGAGAGAGGCCTAAGAGAGTGAAAAGCTTGGATCTTGGGGGGTTCTTTCTGGTTCTTGAAAACACATTGCTTGTAATCATTTTCTTTGATCATAGTGAAGCTGTGTGAGTTACTCACCGAGATGTACCAAGGAGACTTCCTCCTTGGGAACTCGTAAATCCTCTTGTTCGGTTCTTGTTTGCAACTTCTCATAACCTACAAAACATTCAGCAAACCATATTAGGGACTAAATAGCTTATAAATTATAGCATATCTTGAAACAGAAGAAAAGAAGTTTTAGACTCACAATAAGATTTCATTTTTTATATCAATGGGGATAAATAATCATAGTACACATAGGTGTCGACTATATTACAAACATATGTAAAATAATGAAAGTGACATCTCCAATAATTTAGCCCATTGATCGATGAGATCCTATAGAATCTTCTCTCTTTTTGTGCTTGTGTCCAAAAAAGTCTGTTAGCCATCGGAAAAAGTCACATAGCTATTACCAAGAAAAAGCCAAAACGAATCACGTGTATTTTGTTCTATTTCCTCTTATCAACTCTAACTTTATTATTCTAGGAATCATGTCTTTAAGTCCCCAAGTGTGCATGAGAGAGCTACTTGATTTGTTTTTGCATCATATTATCTTAATGATTCTTGCTTTGTACTCATAACATCTTGCATGACAGCGAAAGGATGAAACTTGCCAGGAAATGATAGGCTAGTGATTTAAGTTTAATATTAAAGATCTAATGGGTTACGGGTTAAATTCATTTGGCAAAAAAATTTACATTGGCTTCTCCGATTTTTGAAAAAATGTACGTTGAAAATGGATGATGCGTCAAAATTTGGTATCAGAGATTCCAGTGTTCAGTAGAAGATAATATTAGATTTCCATTTATTTGAGTCGACAGTTCCTAGAATCCAGAACTTCTCGATTATCCAGAAAAACATAAAAATTAAAGGAAAAAAACCCACTTATTATATAACCAATTTAGAAGCATTGTGACAATTACACCAGGCTTCATCTCTATATGTACCTTCTTCACCACAATCCATTCCCTTTTTTTTTACATTGAATCTCCTCAGATACATGATATAACAAAACAAATAAACAATTAAACAAATAGAAGTATATATGAATGAATGGATAAATTTCGAGGTTCATCCGCTAACGTATGATCATGTTCACGTCGCAACGATAACATTTGTTCCCTGGTCTATAGACCAATACTGGTCTCGAGATTATGAGGTCCCTCTAGCAACTGGTGTTTGCCCTGTTGCTGGGACCAGTAAGCATGAGCCGTTAGGACCCGGTCCAAGAGCTCCTGTGGAACTGGCTCACCTCTCCTTTGTTGTGGGGATATTCTTGCTGTATGCACCAACGTCTTCCATTTATCCTGTCATTCACAACAATCCCATAGATATTTACTTTATGCTCAAGCAATATAAACATCATTCACTACACCTAACCAATGAAGAGACTGGGCTACCTTCAAGTCAACGTAAGTCCGGTGCTTAGCATTATCAAAAGCTCTTAACTTTACATCACGCCACCTGCAAATAGATATGCACAGTAATGATAACTACCTTGGACCAGTTATTAATCAAAATTAAGTCTTCTACTTTGGTGAACATAGAAAAGGTAGTTACCTTCCGGTTCCGAGTCTCTCTACAGCTTGAACAAGTGCCTCTACTTCTGCAACAGAGAAAGGTCTACGGATTCTGCGTTGTGCAACTTCAGATCGCTTGGTTTTTCGAGGTGGAACTACTGTCAAAGCCTGGGCATGCAGAGGGGGAACAGGAGTCAAGGCTCTAGAGTATATGGTTCTAGCCCTACTTGGTGCAGAGGGCTTAGAGTCAAGGTCACTTTCTACAGAGTTACTCGGTTTAGCATGTTTTCCTGATGATGGGAGATACCTAATGACAAACAAGTTCCAGAAAGTATCAGCAACGGAATTCTTTTCTCTACCAAAGTAAGAAGAATCAAACATTGAGTGAGACTTACCTTGTTAGAGTCTGAGGTACTTTACCGGGACGCACAAAGTCAGAATCTTCAGGAGACAGCGGTTTTGTAGATTGTGGAGGATTGGGCTCAAGACAAAACCCTAAACTTTCTGATAGAGTATTGTCCAGAGAGATTCCAGTCTGAAGAAGCATTTTGTTGTCGTCTCTAACCTTTTTTCCATGAACAAGAACACCTACGCGTAATCCATTTCCAAGAATCGTGGTCACAGCTTCTGAGACTGTCCTCTAGCAAAGAGGAAGTAAATTTTCATCATTATCCAAAAACATGAATGACTCTTTCCCAAAAATACTAAGCCAAAAATTCAAACCTTTAGCGAACCAACTGTAGCAGTCTCTGGAATTTCAATGAAAAGTTCAGGAACTCTAAATGATTTGATTCCAAGTTTCACTAAGCACAGGAAGTAACAGATGAACAGAATCAATACAAAACTCTTACTAACAGATGCAAGAAAATATTCATAGAAAACGTACCGTGAGAATCTTTTGATTGGAATGATGGCTGCTTCTGACAAGCTATGGATGATAGAAAACCTGAAGCTGCAAAACAAGAGCTCAAAGTTAATCATCATCACATGGTTTATATGTTGAGGCTGTAATAACTAGCTTCCAATAATACCCTTTCGAGGTGAACCAGAAAAGCCTTCATTTTTTACAGTTTCTTCAGATTGTGATGCTGTATAACCATCAAAGTATCTTCTTTTCTTGATTGGATAGTTCCTTTCTGATCTTAGGCTTTTAAGGCAATTTTTCTTGCTGTAATAACCAGACTTCAAGTCCATGTCTAAACATTTTTTATAAATAGGACACATAAGTAAACCATAAGTCCATGTCTAAACATATTCATACAAATGTGTACATATGACTTTCCCACAAGTTGTCCATATGTTCACCTGAATTATTTACTGTTATATCTTTCGGCTTTGGTGGCACTTTACAGTACTTTGAAGCCAAAACTTTCCTTATTCTTCTATCTCCAATACGAAGAGTTGACCTAAATGATTTGGTTGTGTAACGAGCTGAGAAGTTTTCACCATCATCATATTCCCTTCCATGTAAATCTATATCGTCAGAGCATACCCTAACATTTTGGGGAATTGGTTTCCTGAATCCACTACCTATATGATTCTCATCCTTGGATTCAACATTCCTTGTCAGCTTTGCTTCAAAATTTAGTCCCCCAAGCATTGATTTCTTATCACTAGACTCTGACCTATAGCAATCACCATTGTCAATTTTGGTTTCCTCAAACGCCAATTCTCGAGTTTCAAACTTCTCCGAGGAATCAGAAGTTACACCAGAAGTAGATCCAAAATGGAAATCTTTAAGAGGACTAGGTGATCTTTTGAATCTTTGTATGTCATGAGATTTTGGAAGAATGTCAGAGACAAAGAAACTACTTTGAGCAATAGCATTATCATGATCACAATTAGTCTCTTCTCCCACCATTAGATCACCACCATTAACAGGCTCTTTCTTAACTGCACACTGATCTTCATTATTGTTACTTGAGGAAGAAGAATTCCCACCTTCAAGCAACAGTTTTCCAGCAACTGCAGCCAACAAATCAAAAGACGAAATTTGAAGATTTTCGCCTTTCTTCTTGAATGCACTCTTCTAGCAAAACACAAAAACAGACATATCACTCAGAATGTAACATTAAGACATAAAAAATGTTGGAAGAACATAAGTTTAGAATCAATTTACTCTTGGTGATCTAGCAGCTCGAGGTGTGTGAGGCACCTCATAGCCATTAAATCCATATTCGAGCCTCTTTTGCAACACCATGATTCGAATAACATTTCAGACATTCAACAAAGCGAAAACGTTATCATGGATCCCTACAATAAAAAACAAATTAGGTTTATAAGTACAAACAAATTTTCAACAGATCTATAAACTATCTCACGTTGCAAAACCTCACTAGAACCCAAGAACAAGATCTAAAGACTCATTTCAATTAATGATCGTAAAAGGAAAACAGAGCAATTGCTCATATCTGTGAACGCAATTCAAATAGCAGATCCAACAAAACATCAAAAGGTTCTCACCTATATTCCAGAAACAAGGTAGCAAAGATGCTCTATGGAAATGCACAACGAACAGAGAAATGAGAATAATCAACAAACTACCATTTTCACGTCAACCTAAAATTTTTACAGAAAAAACGAAGACGTAAAAGAAGAGACAGAGAAAACAAAAGTTTCTGTTTTTATGTGTTTTTGTTGGAAAATCTGAGAAATTGGAAAAACCCTTTTGTTATGTGGAAGAAAAACAGAACCCGAAGGTGAGAAAAAGGGCTTAAACCCTATAGCTCTTATAATCAAAGCAGTTAACAGCAAAAGAAAGAAGAAGAGCGAATAACCGGCTATAACCAGTAAACCCCACCCTGAAGACCTGTTCTTCTTCTCCTTCTTGGGTCACCCATCACTGTCTCATCAACTTCCTTCTACATTCAGACACGTGTTTACTCTGTCGGATCGTCCGGTTCTTTTCACCACATACTTACTTCGACAATAACGTTGAGTCACATATGCCATGTAAGTTTTTTTAGTCCAAGCCATGTCATTCTCCTTTTTGTCTTTTTCACTTTTTCTTTATCTATTTTTATTTATTTATTATCCATTCATTTGGTAGATGTCATTGGTTATATTAACGTTCTATTAAATAAATGCGACTGGTTGCTATAAAAATACAGTAAATTTTATAATATTGTGTTTTTTGTATTAAAATTTGCATCAAATTTAACATGTTATTCTGTTAAATGTACGAATGTATGATAATTAGGTATATGCTTAGTTTAATACATCAATACACGTGTACAAAAGAACAAAAAATGCTAATAACTTTTACTAGAATTTCATTTTTATTTAAATTTACATTTTTTAAAAGACAATGTTCAATCAAAGATTGACAAGTGGCAAAATGAGTTTTTTAAATAAGAAACTTGAGTTCTTGTTCTTCTTATTTAAGATTCTAATCTCTTCATCTCTCCTACTTTATAAATTTTTTTCATTTTTTTAATATTAAGAACTCTAATAAGAACATCCACAACAAATGGTTATTAACGAGGGGTTCTTAATAATATTTTGATTATAAATAATCATTCTAAGAATCCCACAATTTTTTAAAAAATGGTGCTCCAATGGTAGAACTTTCAATGGGGTTCTTAAAAAAAATTAATGTAAAATTTATACAATTTTTCAAATTATGGATACAAGACCATAGTGTACAATCAACAAGTGCTACTCTTCCAAAGCAGAATTTATAACTTAACAATTTGAATCTTTTCCTCATCTGAATTCTCCAAAATCCACCATAGAGCAAACCAAACAAACAAAGAAGGATTCCAGACCTTACCAAGTCTTTACCAAGTTGACTAAGTATAGAATACAAACCTGCAACTGCAGGAGCTCCAATTGCAGCAGAGATACATATAGCAACTCCAATAGGAGGTCTCTCTGATATATTGAATCCAACATTAAGACCACATAACACGTACTAAGCAAAACACTTAAAAACCGAGTCTAGTGTTTGATCCTTACTAAGTAACAATTATGATCAACACATAACTGGTCACTCCTTGTAGAAACTT
Source organism: Lepidium sativum (assembly GCA_023374145.1). Lineage (NCBI taxonomy): Eukaryota > Viridiplantae > Streptophyta > Magnoliopsida > Brassicales > Brassicaceae > Lepidium > Lepidium sativum. The sequence continues at coordinate 25,169 of JAKUCM010003155.1, forward strand.
GAAACAACGAGTTTAAACCCTATATCTTACAGCAAGTGCACAACAAACGAAATAGTATTTAGGCAACAAATCCACGAAGAACCAAGTTACACTCTCAATTCCTATTGAATCACAAGCTATATCAATCAAATAAAGGAAGTGAATTCTAACAACTTGAATGCGAATGTAATCAAATAATTAAAGCAATCGGATGTCGGGTATTCGTTCTAGAGTTAAAATTCTTGTCAGGGAAACTATTCAGGAACTACCCTAATCTTATTCTCGGCCTGAACATGAATAAAGGCAAACCAACTCTCGTTGAATCTAAAGGTCCTAACTCTCGTTGGTTTCAGATTACAAATAGGCTTTATCGTTTGAGTTCAATTACCCACAATCCAACCTAACATCAACTCTCGTTGGTAGTGAAGGAATTGCTCTTCTAATCTAGTTCTGGTTCTTAACAATCTTCTGGAAGGTTAACAACCTAAAATCATCGACTAGCTGATCAGACGAATTTATGTATTAGATTCGAGTATTAGAAGGAGAATCATATACTAATCAATCCTATTTGTTCCCCAACAGTGAATTCTAAAACCCTAAAATCCCTAGATCCGATCTAAGATCTACTCAGACATAGAACAACAAATTTGGCAAGTCATGATGAACTGAAATTGAAATTGCATTAACAGAAAATAAAGAGGATTCAGAAATTCTTCTCAAGTATGAAGAGATCTTCTTCCTAGCTTACAAACTCTCAAAACTCTGTAAAATTTCGTTCTCAAATATCCAAAAAACGGCTCTCTAAAAAAATAGGAAAAAGAGTATCTATAGGGCCCAAAAAAATGGCTGAAAATCGTGAAATTAGGTTTCTGCGAAAGGCTAGGATCGATCGATCCCTTGGATGATGAGTCGATCTTCTCAGAAACCAAGTCGTTCTTCAGATCGTGCGCATAATCCCTTTAGATGACTGATCGATCGATCCTTGATAGATCGATCGGTCCTTCCTTTCGTGGAGAATGACGAAAAATGCTTCAAACCTCTCCAAAGTCGACCTTCAAACATGATTCCAACTCCGAACGTTTTTGACCTGAAATCTCAATAAAACATGGACAAATTTCCCAAATATAACTGTAATAATGAGCTCAAAACCGACAAAATATGAGGAACATCAAAACTAAAGTGAAAATTATCTGACCTTAATAAGATCGAGCTGCCTTTCAATGAGTTCTTGGTCAGCTGGGGTTACTAGATTCCCAAACCAAGTGAAGACTGAAGAATCATTATGTAGTATGTAACATTATGAGGAGTTCAAAGATGAAGCAACCTGTTCAAGCAAATATTTAATACATTAGAGCAAGGCCATTTTCATTGTAAGAATCATCATCAACTTCTTTCTCTGCTATGTATTTCTTGTATTCACTGTGTAATGAACAAACAGAACAAACAGTCACCAAAGCATTCACAAGTCACAGAGCATTGATAGAGGATTCACATAACAAACACATAGCATTCACAAGTTTTCTTGCAGTCACCAAATCTCACATAAGTCACAGAGCATCGACAGAGGAACCCCATATAACATTCACAGAGCAGTCACATAGCATTCACTTGGCAGTCACAGAGGATTCATTGAGTATTTCACCCTTCACATGATCAATCATTTCTTCACAGAGCATTATCACATTCACATTCACGAACTCTACACATAAACATTCACTTGCAACTCAGTTTTCATTCATGATCGTGTTTTTCTTAAACTGCAATTCAGTTGTGTGTTTTCAAAGAAGTGCATCAACATTCCATCAACATTCCCCACTATACAATACTCAAAACGTAACCATTCAGTTGACAGAGATCAACATCTATAAGCCATTTATCACACCCACTTCGGCTAATCAACATCTATAAGCCATTTAACCATTCAACCTAACAAAACCTAACAATTCAACTTAAATAGACACCAACTGATCATAGCACCAAAACCAGACATTACCTTACAGCCATGTATTATACAAATCGAAGATAAAACACAGAGGTAGACCTTTAATCAGTAACCATTACTAGCCCTAATCATAGAACCGTAATTTTTTTGAATCGAAAGACCCCCAATTTTTGTATAATCCAAAAACCCTAAATTTTCAAAATCAAGTGTGAGAGAAGAAGGAATGCGAAACGTACCGGTGTATGAGAGAGTTTCACGCTCGTCGAAATGAAGATTTCGGTCAGCGTCTTTCTCGCCATCGATGCGGCTTCCTCACCTTCGATTTCACCTTCTCCGCGTCAATCGCCTCGGGAGAGAAGGGGAACTGCGCAAACATACGGGTCATGAAAAATGAGACTTCCCCGACAGACCCTTAATTTTTTTTTTTTCAAAAAAACGGCCAGCCAATGAGAAGCTGAAACGTAGTCGGTTCTTAAAAATCCTTAAGGTTCTCGTTTAAGAGCCGGTTCCTACGATTTCTAATTTTTTTCTTTAATTTTAATCACCTAAAAATCTAAGAGACTCACCTTAGAGACCCCAATGGAAGTGGTCTAAGAGCAGGATTATCAGGGGTATGTAAATGAGTTTCTTAGATTAAAATATTATTAAAATTAGAAACTCAGCTTAGGAAAAGGAATATAGTTTCTTAAACAAGAAACTAGCTCTACTTTTTAGAGACTATGACTCACCTTTCTTTTTAATATAATGATTATTAAATGTTGAGAGACTCTCATTTAGAGTTCCTCAATAATGTTGGTCTAAGAATCCTATGATGTATTGTTCATTTTGCACCTGTTGGACATAGGTGTCTAGGCTAATGATTTCTAAACCAGGTTTTATTGGATATCAATATTTCGTAGATGAATTTTGGAAAGTATTTGTATACTTTTTTGGTTTAGGGTGAAACTTTTTTTTCATATTCCGTAGGAGGCAAATGCTTGGGAGCTAGAAAAATAAGAAAGAAGCCTCTTAAAGCTATACTCTAAAGTTGAAATTTTGTTACGGCTTATGGCTTTGCTTGATATTTTTTCAGATTTTAAAAGTTGAGATAGTGATAGATTATGCAAATATTTTAAAGATAATGGTAATCTCAGATGAATGGTCCACTTTGGGCCTCTATATAGAAACTTGCAATTGAAGAGTCTGTTTAGATTAATTTCCCTGCACACAATTTGTACGAGCTAGAATCACAAAACATATAATTAGAAGTTTATTCATCCTTTGTAAACAAGGATTCTATTGAGTGGCTTCCAAGCCTTTATTAATGGAGTTGAGTTGACAAAGAAAGAACCATATGGTGTAAAACAAAAGTAGTGTTATAACACTGGCAAATAATAAATCACATGCTTAAACAATAGTCGCAATAGAAGCTTATAAAACATGGGACTAAGAGCATCTGCATTGGTGAACCTCCCATGGAGTTCACAGAAAAAAAAAAAAAAAAAATTGAAACGCGGAGCCAATCACGGGCTGCCACGTGGCGAACCCGTGCCTCACAGGCTCTTAATTAAGAGCCGGGCCGCCACGTGTCAGCCCGTGATTGGCTCCGCGTTTTGCAATTTTTTTTTTTTTTTCTCCTAAGAACCCCTCCCCTATGAACCCCCAATACTGATGCCCTAACATACCTTAGGCTCCATTTCAGAGTCTACAGTTATGGTCAAATCCAGGGAACTCCTTGAGTCCACTTCTTGACTTTTTAGTTTTCTCAACCCTTCACATGTTTTCAAACATTCTTTTAGCTCATGAACAGCCTGAGACATGTTTGGTCTCTCCTCAGAAGAAGGGTTAACACATGACATTGCCAATTCTAAGAGTTTCCATGCAGAACTTGTGTCATAATCTTGATGGAGGTTTGGATCCACTAAACTTTCAATGTCACAGTTTTTGAGTACACACTTGCTCCATTCCACTAAGTGAGAATTTTCACGAGATAAATCAATCACATGTTGGCCAGTAATGATTTCCAGTAGGACAACACCAAAGCTATATACATCACTCTTCATGCTTAATAAGCCGGTTTTGTGGTACCTATAAGCAAAGATTTTGAATATGGTTCATAAATTTTGTTCTGAAATCAGGAAAGATCGAAAACATGGATGTTTAAAAGTACAATAATCTACTACTTACTCGGGATCTAAATATCCAATAGTACCAGCAACAACCGTTAATTCTTGAGATTCATCAGTTCCTATCAGAAAGGATCTTGACAGTCCAAAATCAGCGATTTTAGCTTCAAATTTTTCGTTCAACAATATATTGGTACATTTGACATCTCGATGAACTATCTTTGGCTTGCATCCAGTATGCAAATACTCCATTCCTGTCATACATAAGAACAAACTGAATGTTAGATCATGATCTTCCAACTCAAAACCAATTGACAAGAAGTAGATCGAGCCTCATATCCTATATATAATAGAGTAGAATTCTCTAATTTTCTACTGTGGGATATTCTTTACGCCTAAACGATAACAATAATTATCGAAAATTTTACATACCTAGTGCGGATTCAAGAGCTATTTTAACTCTAATTGGCCAGCTCAATAAAAACTCACCAGATTTCCCTGCAATAACAACCAAAAGGTTAACAAATTTTTTGAAGTTGGCAAGAAAGTGATAACCAATATATAAATTGTTGTACCTGAGAGATGCTCTTTTAAGTTTCCCTTTCCCATTAACTCATAGATAAGAGCTAAGTCATTTCCATCATCACAATATCCAATGAGGCTTACTAAATTTACATGGTGAACTCTCAAAAGTAGTTCGACCTTGCAATAGAGAATTGATTCATGATCTCAAACATCGACCTTAATTTTTTTCCAAATATTAAGTAGAAGATTGTAATACAAATACCTCTGCTTGGAATTCTTTGTATCCCTGCATCTGAGTTGATGAATGAGAGAGAACTTTAACAGCTACTTGTTCATTATTAAGACAACCTTGATAGACAATACCAAACCCTCCTTTACCAAGAACAACTTGAAAGTTGTTAGTCATTTCCCCAACCTCAGAGTAACTAAATCTTCTATTTTTTGATTTGAAGGATGGACGTATAACTGCAAACAAAGTTTTAACAAAGCTCCATGAGATTTGAAGGACTTATATTTTTCTACTTTTTGTTATTCTTCTTTTAAGTACCTTTTCCAGCAGAAAGCTTTTTCCTTTTTAAGAAAAATATGACAACTAACACAACTATGATAAAGGACACTGAAGTAACAGAGGCCGCAACCACCACTGTTGGGAATTTCTTATGGCCAGTCTGCTTATGGCAAGAGACACATATCATATTTTCGTCAACCCTACAGAGAATAATAAACTTACTGAAGACATGAACTATAAAAACATGATTAAGTAGTGATATCAAAAGATCCTCTGAGAAAGAAATCTTACGATAGCTGTAATCCATCCTTTTTTCTATCCAGAAGAGCTTGAGGTACAAAGCCGCTAAGTTTGTTCCCACTTAAGTTTCTGAAATGTAGACAATTCATTACAAAACTTGTTCTTTATTGGCATTAGACCTGGGCCTTCGGTTATTCGCTTCGGTTGGATTGTTCTTTCGGCTTTTAGTTGTTTTGGTTTTGGAAATGTGGTAACCGTATATGTACCAATTAAAATTTGGTTCAGTTCGGTTATCTTATTATTGGTTTTGAATGGGTATTTGAAATGTGAACCGGAGTAATCCAAAAATAATTTCGGTTGTCAATCGGTAAGTAACCAAACACCCAATAAAATATGATTACTTATAAACAAAAGTAATCAAATACCCGAAAAAATATGACCAAAAGTAACCAATAGGTTCGGATCCAAGTGATTACTTGTAATCAAAAATACCATACTAGGATTTTTAGGTATTGTTAGTATAATTGGTTAATGAGTATATGTTAGATTCAATTTCTATTTGGTTACTTTTGGTTCTCAAATAAAAACAATGTATCAAATACTAAAATCATTTGGTTATTTACTAGGAACCGAAACCAAATTGAATATTTGTTTCGGTTCGTTGTTTGGTTCTAGTTTTTATACTCATGGCTAGTTGGCATAATTAACCTCAGTTCTAGTAATAACGAATTATTGTGCTTTCAACAACTTACATGACCAACAAGGATTTCATCTTGGCTAGAAATTCAGGTACTTCCCCAGTCAAGTTGTTTTTGGACAAGTCCCTGTTAGAACAAAAGATGGTTAACAAATTGGTTGTATTAAATTTTCAATTTACCACAGAGATACGTACAGTTCTTGAAGTTGAGTTAGACTTTGTATGCTAGGTGGTATAACTCCATTTAATCCACTTGAAGACAAATCTCTGTTAATTTTAGATGTTCCAAAACGTAAAACATTAAAATAATTCAATGGATAAAGTTTTAATAAGAAGATTGAGTTAGAATGCTCTCACAGTTTGATTATTCTTGGTGGTGTGGACAAATCTATAACGTTGCAGGTTAAGCCAGTCCATGAAAATTTTTTAGGTACACAAGGATCTCCCTGCCAGTTGATTCTGTTCAGACCATGAGTAGCTTGAATATTCTTTACTGCAATGGACTGAAACATGTTGGAAAATAGTAAGAACCAACAGGTGTATAGATAATAAGCAATAAGCACAATTGTTCGAAGCTATCACCATCATTTTTATCTGTTTCTGATTGTGAAAACTCAATGACAGTTAAAATTTCGAAACCATTCATAAATGGAGGAAGAGTTGATTTCGGAGTTCTTATAAGTTGCAGACGACAAAACCCTCCTTCGCATGACAGTGGTGCAGGGTTGGCCAAAACACGTGCTTCAAACTTGGGAGGAATGAAAGGATTAAAATCAATTTTCTTATTCACCACAATATCGAATTCTCTAGTTTCATTGGCTGACAATTTGGTGATCTCGGCGATGTACATAAAACCATAACCCTGGTCAGTAGCTGTGTCCAAATTCCTGGTAATAGTCAATGGCTCATTGGCATTAGCGGGCATGGCACCGACCCTAAGTACATCTTGTGGTGGGTCATAGCCACCTGTGGAATCAGTAACGTTAAGGGTTGTGTTTATATGCTTCCATTCTGGTAATGTGAAGGGAAGCCAGATTCTATCATGTACATCTTGGGGATAACTGCCAAAATCAAAGTATTTACTTTATACATCATTAATTATATAACACAATATTATTATAAGCATACATGGTTCGGACTTCGCACCCACTATCAGTAATAGAATTGTTATATATTTATATATTGTCCAAAAATCATACATTGATGGGATTAGATATACATGGATGGTTTACAATCTTACCATATTAGCTTATGCCTAATTTACTATGAGTAATATTGTCACGTACTTATATATTGTCCAAAAATTACAAGGCTAACCAATATGAAATATTCTAAGACTCCACCCACTTCGATGGCTTTCTACATTTTTTGTTTACTGGAGAGTAGATTGAGTAAAGATCATACTCTATCTTTGTAAGTAAAAAAGCATTACAGTAAAAATGAGCTAGGTACCGTATAAATTTGTCTGAATTGGTGAGAGATTGTCGTGTATAAGTCTTCAAGGAACCATTTTCAGCAGGATAAGTACGGTATCGCAAGGGTCTTATTTCAATGGTTGATATCATTGGTGTACTTGTCCCTGTCTTTACGAGACAAATGTCCACAATGTTAGACCTTGTAATGTGAGTGATTTCCTCGTGAACTCCATCACCTGACGTCCCCATATCTATAGTTGTCCAGAAATTAGGACCAAAATAGAGGTCGAATCTTGGAAACTTATTAAGACCATCATAGTTTCCATAACGAAATTGAGCCCTAATTAGATATTTTGTATCCTGTGTGATATTCAGACTGTAGCAGTTTCGTAATCCATCTGGAAAGTATCTCAAAACCGTATATGGCTTCCAAATTTTTGCAGCCAAATCCTTTTGGATATTACCAGTTTTTCCTCCTTTGATGAAATTGGCATCTGATATGAACGTCAGATTGCTGTTTGCTTCATTGTAAGGAGACTCATTTGAAGGTAATCCACAATCCAAACTGATGAATCCTGGTATGCGACATGAAAGAGAAAAAGATTAAAACGGTTTGTCCAAAATTATGAAAAAAGAAAGAAAGAAAAGACCTTGTTGATTCTGAGATTGAACAAGACGTATGATGGATAAGGTAGCACAGACAACAAACAGAAGCTTGGTGTGAGTCTTCATTTTTGGGTTCACAACTTACAGTTAAAACTTAACAACTATATATATATATATATATATATATATATATATATATATATATATATTTCTAATACAACTGCAGAAATGTGTTGTAATCAAGCAGCAGATGGAGTTCAATTATCTTTGTGACGTCTTGTAATAAAAAAATGTTGCCAGACTACATCGCTTAACAGTTAACAACTGATATAATATTCATCCATATAAAATAAACTAGATGAAATACAAGTAGGAGTGATAGTAATTATTAAAATAATTAATATGCTATAGTTGAATATCAATTTTTTATACTAGATTAGATATGATTGATTTTCAAACATTTCATATGATTTATTTTTTTGGATTATTCATTGAATTTTTTTTTGTCATTATTGTGTCATAACTGATCGGCCTATTAGTTAAGTTTTTATATAATGTAGACAATAAAATTTGATCCTTAAATATGCAAGTAGTCATGTTTTTAGTGGACTTATCACATGCTATTAGATTAAATATTACATCCATAAATAGAATAAATATACTTATTTTGGTTAGCTAAGCTTCTCAGATCACACTCTAATTTCAGTTGTGCTAGGAGAGAACACATGCAGGAAAAATCATTTCATGATTTCTCACTTCTTGTTTGACCATCCTGACTTTCTGTCTAGAGTGCTAAATCAATGGCACAATCTCAATGTCACAGGAACCCATCAGTATGTGCTGGCCCGCAAATTGAAACTTTTGAAGAAGGAAATCAGGGATTAAATGGCGAATACTTCTCTAATCTTCAACAGCGATGCAAAGAAGCCCATAAGAATCTGATGGAGTGCCAAGACCGGAACCTCAATGCCCCTTCTAAAACTCTAGCTGCTGAAGTAAAGAGAGCTCACAAGCTATGATATAACTTTGTGACTGCAGAGAACAAATTCCTTTTCCAGCGAGCAATGTAAATTGGATGAAAAATGGGGATGTCAACTCTTCCTATTTCCACCGAGTAGTTGCAACAAGGAAAGTGTAACACCCGCGTTCTACGGACCCTTCGGGTGATTCCGGATGGGTTCGAGGGACAAAGGAAGTTGTGTGGGAAAATAAGGGAAAGATGAGGGTTTTTGGTCGGACAAGGCCAAGTGCCTCGGACAATGCCAAGTTCCATTCGGACAAGGCCATGTGCCATTCGGACAAGGCCGCATGAAATTCAGACAAGGCCACATGAAATTCAGATAAGGCCGCGTGAAGTTCGGACCAGGTCGCGTGAAATTCGGACAAGGTAGTGTGAAGTTCGGACCAGATCGCGTGAAATTCTGACAAGGTAGTGGGAAATTCGGACAAGTCCATGAAATTCGGAAAAGAGAGTGACAGTGTCCGAACTGGTAGTGAGTTCGGACAGGGAGTGAGGTGTTCGGACATGAAGTGAAATGTTTGGACAGGAAGTGAAGTGTTCGGACAGGGAAGTTGAGTGTCCGAACTGAGGGAGTGATAGTGGAAAGTGGTTGGGCCGTTCATGGGTTGGTCCGGGACATAAGTGTCCTTTGGGTTAGACTTGATCCAATCCAGGTGGGCTCAAATTTGGCCCATCCTGGGCGGATTAGGGTTAGGGTTTCTCACCCAAAACCCTATAAATAGGGCTAAAAACTACCGCAACCCAAAATTATCACGAAAGTCTCTAAGGAAGATCAAAATCATTGCGAAAGAACTCTAAGACCGATTTTTGTCGAATCGAGCAAGGGAAAGAACATATCGAGCACGGTCAAAACCAGATCCGAGTAACCTGATTGGCAATTGCATCAAGAGGTGTCAGAAAAGGCTAAGGCAAAGTTGAGTTTTCGGGACCGTTGAGGTGATTCTAGGTTCGTTTTGGGCAATAGTGGGATTAAGTCTTAGATGAGTTAGGATTGCGTGATTGATTGGATGAATATGTACTGTTTTCCGTTCATGATTGGTGTTTCGGTTGATTCGGGTGAATCCGGGTAACTGAGGCAACATATCTGATCGAACTCTGAGCATGAATATGCTGGACTCTGTGCATGAATAATGCTATCTCTGACTTGATTGCTTGTTGTTTGATATGTTTCTGGTTTGGCCTAGTGGAGCGGAATGACCGACTCACTAAGCAATTCAATTGCTTACCCAATTTGCGTGATTGTAGGTGATTTACCCAAAGACCGTGAAAGTGGCTATGTATGAGCGAGACCGAGGCGAGAAGGAGGAATGATGGAATAAGACTGGGATAACTAGGTCTAGACACATTTAAATTCGAACATTCTTGCAAACTTGTTGTACTAGAACCTCTTGAGTTGGTTTATGCATACATTTTGGACTTATAAAACTGTCAAAAAACCCAAAAACGACTAAGTAAAGAAAGAACCTAATACTGACTAAGTGTTTGGTTCGCCCAATACCAAACTGAATCGAATCCGGACGTAGGCATCTCGAGGTAGGGTGCCACAGAAAGCCTCCAACCATATTCACTATTTAATGACCGAACAAGGACTCAGAGTTGAATAAAAGGAAGGTATCCAACAACTATGCGTGGAGTATTTCCAAAACCTGCTAGGATCTCCTAATCACCTTCTCTCTTCAACTGAGCTAAGTTCTCTGCCTAATTTAATCCTGTTTCATTGCATTGATGCTCACCATCAGAGGCTTCTAACTCCAGTATCAGATAGTGAAATTCATGTTCCTCATATTTTGTCGGTTTTGAGCTCATTATTACAGTTATATTTGGGAAATTTTTCTATGTTTTATTGAGATTTCAGGTCAAAAATGTTCAGAGTTGGAATCATGTTTGAAGGTGGACTTTGGAGAGGTTTGAAACATTTTTCGGCATTCTCCACGAAAGGAAGGATCGATCGATCTACCAAGGATCGATCGATCAATGATCTGAAAGGATTATGTGCACGATCCGAAGAACGACTTGGTTTATGAGAAGATCGATGCATCATCCCAAAAGATCAATCGATCAGCCAAGGATCGATCGATCAAAGGCTTTTCGCAGAAACCTAATTTCGCGAATTTCAGCTCTTGTTTTGGGCCCTATAAATACTCTTTTTCCTATTTTTATTACAGAGCAGTTTTTTGAGTTGTGAGAGACGAATTTTAGAGAGTTTCAAGAGT
>JAKUCM010003156.1:0-24561 GCA_023374145.1 Lepidium sativum
GACCAAAAAGTTGTAGGTTCTAATCAAAAAGAAGATAAACCTTTAATCCATCCGCGCTCTTTACGGCCTCTTCCTTGGCATTAAGCCCATTATAATTAAAAAATTAAGCCCATTATGGCCTTTTCTCTCTGTGCCTCTATTTAGTTGTAAGGTGTGATCCAGCATTTGGACCGGAGAGGTTAATGGGCTACGTCACTTAAGGATTGGGCAAAGCTCCCTGCATATGTGATGGGCCTTTAAAAATATAAGCCCAATAACATAGATTATGTCCAAGTTTGGTGCGGAATTTTAAAGAGCTCGACAACATTATTCTGTTGTAGGAAAACTACACTTCTCTAGAATAACAAAATTTATTTCGAGAAAAAATACGATTACAGCATCGAATTGACCAAAAGAAGAAAAGTGCCTAATAAGCCTAATTCTTCATTCTTGTAAATTGTAAATAAGGGTACACGAAGATTACAACTGCAGCTTCATATTATTCATAATATACTTTGATTATAAAGTTAAAATTGTTTATAACAAGAGTAATGCTGATGAAGATAATGGCTATTTGTTACCTTCGACTCAAGGCTTCTCTTCGTCTGACTTCGAACGAGGTCCAGGCACAGAATCCACGAAAAACTCTTCTGTTGATTACAGATAAAATGGATTAAAGTCATCAAGACTGATGATGAAACTGGAGGAAGAAGAAGAAGAGTTGAAAATGAGAGTTACCCATGTCCTCTTGTTCAGGAGAATCCAGGAAAATTTCAGAATCAGATGGAAGAAATGGGAGCCTGGATAGTTTCCTAAGGCTCCTAAATCTGCAAGTATACATATCTTTATCTGATAAAATCAGCTTGTTACAAAGTGAGATTGCCCTACGTTGAAAACAGAAATGAATGTTATAGGAACCTACCTCCCAGATTTGACAAGTCTGCAGTAAGATCAGAAAGGCTAAAGTTCCAAGGAATCTGATCAAATGATCTGAGGAATCTCTTGAATTCCCGGCTCCTCCTTCGTCAGCTGTGAATGCAGAATCAAGCACAGAAGTGTCCATTACCATACCTGGCATGTCTGAAGCAGAAAATGGAAAGTGTCCGCTTTTAAAAATAAAATATACGCGAAAGTAAGGTTTAACCTGTACAGCGATCGAGTTAGTTCTTACTCATTAGTTGTATTCGTTCTCAATTGTTGATAAGTAGCAGGTGCAGGAACCCCATTAACAACATGGCAGCTTGATATTCCCATTGCATCTATATGAGGATGGACTGGAGCATGCATCTGAGGATGTTGTAGTACTGGGTATCCCATTGGCATGTAACTGCGCTGCGACATAACATTGTTAAATAACAGTGAACTTATATATATATCACTTTTATTTGTCATTTCAATTATACTTTACAAGTTTAAAGGTGATATATGGTTTTAGAGTTGGGATGCGTTCCATTTTGTATCTGTGCCAAAGGAGTTTTGGAGGTCCATGAGGATACTTCATGATTATTTAAACTTGATGTAATAAGCCCTGAAAAATGTCTCGTTGGATGTTTCACATCGCTAACTTTATAATAACCATACTTTCAAAAATATATAACGTGCAATTGCTGTCACGTTACAAGAAATCCCAATATCCTATGGAAATTCGCACTTCAGTAACAGAAGATGGAGTTATGCTAATAAGAATCTGAAATCTAAGAATGAAAGAAAGGTGTCGGGTTTTGTCGTCTCAATTTGGTCCGTGGACCGAGCCGGGAGCCCATTAAGCAATTGATTTGTTTAATGGGGACACAGGCCAACATCGATCCAAGTTTTTTTCTGTTGCTCGTTTAAGTGGTGGGCCAAGCGATGGCCCAACATCGGCTCATCATGAACCTGACCATAATATAGGCTAGATTCATTCATCTTCTTTCTTAAGGTTTTCGCGTTTTTCACCATTGTTGTAATAGAGATAGCTTCTGTAACAGAGTAAACACAGTGATAATGGGTTCCGGATTAATTTCCGAAGAATGGTGACAAGTTTTCATCTGGTAAATATCAGAACGGCCAATATTTCCTAGAAGGCAAAGTACTAAGCTCAGAAGTCAATGTGGCTAGGTAACTATTGATGTAACAACGAGATGTCATCATAGATTAGCTCATATGGGAAAAAGATCAATAGAGACTTTTAGTCAGAAAGGGTCATCTAAGGAAAGAGGAAATAAGGCGATGAGATTCTGTGAAACATGTACGTTGGGAAAGACTCATAGGCTTAGTTTTCAAAAGGAAAACACACTACAAAATGTACTTTAGAGTACATCCATTCAGATTTATGGGGTTCACTGAACACTACACCTAGCATTTCAGGATGCCAATATTTCATCAGCTTTATTGACGACTACTCTAAGAAAGTGTGGATTCAGTTTCTCAGAAGAAAGAGTGATACATTTCAAGCATTCAAGGACTGAAAATGTTGATAGAAAACCAAACAGAAAAAAGAATCAAGTGTCTAAGAACTGACAATGGACTCGAATTACTGTAACAAACAGTTTGAAGAACTATGCAAAGAAAGCTGGGATTAAAAGACACAAAACATGTGCTTATACTCCAAATCGCAAAATGGAGTATCTGAAAGAATGAATATGACTATAATGGAGAAAGTGAGGAGCATGCTATCAGAATCAGGCTTAGGTGGGGAATTTGGCAGAGGCAGCAAATACGGCGGTATGTTATGAACAGATCACCAGCAGCATCAATTAATTTTGATGTACCAGAAGAAGTGTGGTCTAACTCTAAACCTGGGTATAATCACCTAAGAAGCTTCGGGTGTATAGTATATGTTCACACTATTCAAGACAAAACTAAGTCCTAGGAGCTGTGAAAGGAGTTTTTATTGGCTATGGAATTGAAACTAAAGGCTACATGATTTGGCTAATAGAAGAAGATAAGTTGGTGATAAGTAGAGATGTGGTCTTTAATGAAGATGAGCTATACAAGGATTATATTGCAAAAAAAACAGAAACGTAAAGCTGAGCAAGGAAAAGAATAAAGAAATCCGAGAAGAGGGTAACCTTCAGAGTAAATCTAGAGGAAATACTTGGAGAGAAAAGATCAGCTAAAGGGATTGCAGGGTGAGGTGAGCAAGTCCAGAGTATGTTCCAGAAGGTATAAGTGAGGAAGATAGTCAATTAGACTCAAGAAATTCAGAAAGGGATGAAAACTACTTTGGATTACTACCTATTAGCTCGAGATAGGAAAAGAAGAACTATAAACCCCCACCCCCCCTCCTAGGTTTGAAGAAGCAGACCTAGTTGCTTTTGCATTATCAAGTTCAGAAGAAACTGAACTCGAGGAACCTAAAAACTTACTCAGAGGCAATGGAGAGTAAAGACAGAGAAAGATGGGAGGTAAAGCATCTGATGAGGAAATGAATTCCCTCATTACAAATAACACATGGATACTAGTCGATAAACCTCATAAGCAAAAGGTAATTGGATGCAAATGGCCTATTCTAAGTAAAAACCAGCCATACCAGGAGTTGAAAAACCAAGATATAAAAGTAGATTGGTTGCTAAGGGTTATGCTCAAGTTGAGGAGTTTGATTACAATGATATCTTTGCACCAGTAGTTAAACATGTTTCAATTAGGATACTCTTATCTCAAATCACTAATTGGGACATGGAACTAGAAAAGATGGATGTAAAAACAGCTTTTTTACATGGAACGCTACATGAAGAAATCTACATGAATCAACCAAAAGGCTATGAGGTAAAAGGCAAATAAGTAAAAGTTTGTTTACTAAAGAAATCCCTATACGCTCTAAAGCAGTCACCGAGAGAATGGAATGCAAAGTTCAATGATTTCATGCGTAAACAACATTTTCAGAAGAGTGAGTATGATCCATGCGTGTACTACAAAGGAAAAATAGTTGATGACATGATCCATCTTCTCCTATACGTAGATGATATGCTCATTGCATCAACACAGAGACATCAGATTGTGACTTTAAAAAAATTACTAAGCAAGTAGTTTAAAATGAAAGACCTAGGACCAGCGAGGAAAATACTAGGTATGGACATTTTCAGAGATAGAAAACAGGGCACGATAAAACTGTCACAAGAAAGCTACATCAAGCAGATTCTCAACACATTCAACATGAGTGATAGCAGATCAATTTCTACACCCCTTGGGGTTTAGTTCAAGCTAAAAAGCATCTCAATAGGCGAAGATGAAACTAAGACAGAGGGTATGGAAGACGACCTTATACAAGCGCAGTGGGAAGCTTGATGTATGCAATGGTTTGATCTCGGCCAGACCTCGCTTATTCCATTGGCATTGTTAGCAGATACATGTCAAAACCAGGAAAAACACATTGGTTAGCAGTTAAATGGATAATAAAATATCTAACAGAAGCATCAAAGACCAGCTTAACATTCAAGAAGGACACAAAATTCAGAATCAAGGGTTACTGTGATGAAGATTTTGCTTCAGACTTAGATAAACGCATATCAATTTCAGGGTATGTTTTCACTATAGGAAACAATATGATAAGTTGCAGATTAAGACTACAGAAAGTAGTAGCGTTGTTGATACAACGAGTTTTAACCATATATCCTACTGCAAGTGCACAACAAACGTAATAGTATTTAGGGGTCGAATTCCTTAGAGAACCAGATCACACTTTCAACTTCTATCGAATCGTAAGCTATATCAATCAAAATCAGAGAAGTAAATACTAACAACTTAAACGCAAATGTAATCAAATAACTAAAGCAATCGGATATCGGGTATTCATTTCGGAGTTAGAACTCTTGTCAAGGAAACTATTCGGGAACTAATATGATCATATTCTCGGCTTGAACATAAATAAAGATAAACTAACTCTCGTTGGTTTCAGATTACAAGTAGGCTTTATCGCTTAGGTTCAATTACCCACAATACAACCTAGCATCAACTATCGTTGGTAGTGAAGGAATAACTTTTCTAATCTAGTTCTAGTTCTTAACAAACTTCTGGAAAGTTAACAACCTAAAATCATCGACTAGTTGATCAAGCTAATCTATGCCGTAAACTCAAGTATTAGAAGGAGAATCATCTATTCATCAATCCTATTTGTTCCCGAACAGTGAATTCTAAAACCCTAGAATCCCTAAATCCGATCTAAGATATACTAAGACATAGAACAATGAACCAAGCAAATCATGATGAACTAAAACTGAAATTGCATTAATAAATAGAAATAGGATTCAGAAATTCTTCTCAAGTGTGAAGAGATCTTCTTCCTAACTTACGAACTCTCAAACTTCTGTAAAACTCGTTATTCAAAAGCTCAAAGACAATTCATAAAAATAAAATAGGAAAAGAGTATTTATAGGTTTCAAACAAGAGCTCAAAATCATGAAATTAGGTTTCTTCGAAGGGCATCAATCCTTGTGTAGATCGATCGATATTTGGATATTGAGTCGATCTCTCATAAGCCAAGTCGTTCTTCAGATCGTGCGCATATTCCTTGTTAAAGTGCTGATCGATCGATCCTTGTGTTGATCAATCGATCCTTTCTCTCGTGGAGAATACCAGAAAATGCTTCAAACTTCTCCAAAGTCCACCTTCAAGCATGATTCCAACTCTGAACGTTTTTGACCTGAAATCTCAATTAAATACAGAAGAATTCCCCCAATATAACCGTAATAATGAGCTCAAAACCGAAAAAATATGAGGAACATCAGTTGTCTACAACAGAATCTGAGTACATAGCATTACCAAAAGCTAGCAGAGAAGTAGTGTGCATATAGGGAATATGCGAAGAAATGAAACTATGTACAAGAACAGTTGAAATATACTGTGAGTCTCAAAGTGCAATTTATCTATCGAAGAACAAAATGTGCAGCGAGAGAACAAAGCATATTCAGGTAAAGTACAACTATATCAGAGAAGTGACAGAAAACAAAAAGATAAAAGTCACCAAAATCCACACATCAATCAACCCAGCAGACATGTTCACAAAAGTCATAAATGCAGAGAAGTTCAAAGGCTGCATGCAGTCTTTGAGAATGGAAAAAGCCTAAGAGGTGCTGCATGAGCTTCCATCTGGTAGATCTGAAGACAGAAAGCTCATATCTGTTGAAACCAGCGTAGCTTTAACAGAAAGAAACAAAAGAAAAAAAAATTTAGTTTCTACCACTAATTCAAAGTGTAAAGACAGTCATAGATTCGAGAGTATATGAATCTAGGTATTGATAAAGGTGTTAAGAGGAATGACACTTACATGCAAGGAGATGGACAGTCGCGAAGATTGTTGATCGAGAGCTGCATCAACAACAAGGAAGAGGAACAGTTGGATCTAGTAGTGAAAAAGGCGGAAATAAGAAAAGCTTACTATTTTCTTCGTAAATCTGAAATATGTGGAAGAGGTAGGAAGGTTTTTCTTACCAGTTTCCTTTTGCTCAAACTCAGATCCTCCGTTGTAATATCGCCAAGTTCACTGGAAAAAAAAAAGGGTTAGTAAAGTTGAACCGACAGATCTGTCAAGAAATGACCAGATCTATAGTTGCATGTTGTGAGGAAACTCAAGAAAAGATTATAAGTGAAGGAGACTTACCGAGAAGTTGAGTCGTCATTGGGAAGAAGCCAAGATCCTCCGACGATCTTGAGGTCCTCTGGAAAAGCAAGGTACGTAAAGGAAGTTGAGCCGTTAGAAGATAAGGGTCACATGTGACCCTTATCCACCTTTTGCCAAGATCGAGGCGCGGAAGACCAAGGCGCGGAGGTGTCGCTTTCAACTCGGGGAACGGAGCGTGTTGGGATCTAGGGCGTGTCACTTTCTCCCTCGAAGGCTGTACCTCGGTGATTGATTTGAACTTTCTAATGTCTTCTTGTACTCTCTATAAATAGCACCTCCTTGTATACTATCTTTAAGCAATGAAAATATCCGATACATTCACTCTACATTCTCTTCAATCTTTTCGTATTTTTTTCTAAAACTAACTGTAATCTGAAACCAACGAGAGTTAGGATGTTTGATGTGAATGTATCGAAGGATCTATTTTCTTTAGGTAGAAGAAGACAGAGTTATAGAATGACCTGTCCGTTCTTCATAGCTGCATCCTTCAATCAAAATTGTTCTCTCTAGCACCACTTACAACAATGCAGTTCATAAAGAGCTAGTGAAATTTGCTTCAGATTTTAAATCAAACAAAAACATGAATAGCAAGAAGAAAACAAACACAAAAATCTTAGGCCATGGTTTATCTTCACACTATAGTTAGTTTCGATATAGTAGTAGCCTAACAATCATAGTAGCCTAACAATCAACTAACAGTTAAAAGAATACAATAGAGCATGCAAAAACAAAGGTATGACGACAAAGCAATTTCCAAAGTGATTTGTATAATAATTAACAAGCATGAAAAGTGAGTTCCTCAAACATTTTTTAATAAAGTTTCAGATCCCAATTAAGCACACTCAACAGAACTATCCAATCAAATACTATTTCATAAAAAGGTTCCGCGAAAATCAATTCTAAACAAAGCAGTTCAAGCCCACTGTACACACTAACATCATCAACAAGACAACAATAATAGAAAAAGAGTAATAAATTACATTACTTTCGTACCCTCTCAAACCCAAACAAAGAACAAGGTGCAGTATATGTGAAACAAATGAAACCTAACTCCAGAATCTTGTGCATTTATGGAACTACAAAACATGTCCGAAGACAAGTAATGATTTTTCAAAAACGAAATCATTATTTTATAAATTTCAAAAACATTGAACATAATCAATGAGTCCAGCTTCAGAACTTTACCAAAAAAATAATATCGAGAGAGAAATCTTCAGAGATGAATAATAATAGAACAACAATAAAATTAAGAAAGAATTGCTCAAATAGAACAAAATTATGCTCTAACTACATAAATAGTTTTTGTTGGAAAAAAAAAGAAACAACTGGTGTAATTACAATTACACCCTTTTAATTAAAAAAAATATATTCTTCTTCTTCTTTCGTTCTTCTCATTTTCTCATTTTTCTTCTCTTTCTTTTTATTTCTCGTCTACTTCCTCTTCTTCTTCTTTTTCTTGTCGCCGTCCTCGCCGTCTTTTTCCTCTTCTTCTTTCCTTTTATGGGTTTCTCGATTTCGTATAAATGAGTTTGAGACCAGCCATGAAAACATCCAAAATATCTCAGAAACCATCCGTTGAAACCATAATCCCACCGTTGGATAGACCACTGGGTCACGAAGCTTCCCGCAAAATTTCACTCAGATCGGAACACGTTTGAAAGTTCAAACCATGTCTTGAAAGTGACCCGACAGAACATAATACACTAGAATTTCTAACTCCACCAAAGCCAACCAAGATCAGCGAACAGCCATGAAAAATCAAAATATCTCAGAAAATAGCCGTTGAAACCATAATCCCACCGTTGGATCTAAAGATCACTGGGTCACGAAGCTTTCCGCAAAATTTCACTCAGATCGAAACACGTTTGAAGGTTCAAACACTGTCTCGAAAATGACCTGACGGAAAATTTTACACTAGAATTCACTTACGTGTAGTAGAGTTTGTTTTAGTGTAGTAGAGTTCAGTTTAGTGTGATAGAGTTCACCCATAGCTTAGTAAAGTTCATCCATAGCTTGGTAGAGTTCATCCAACGTGTGGTAGAGTTCATCCAAACTCTACCATTACTATGGTAGAGTTCGTCCAATGTGTAGTAGAGTTCAACCAACATGTAGCAGCAAAATCAAAATATCTCAGAAACTAGCCGTTGAAACCATAATCCCACCGCTGGATCTAAAGATCACTGGGTCACGAAAATTTTTGCAAAATTTCACTCAGATCGGAACACGTTTGAAGGTTCAAACATTGTCTCAAAAATGACCTGATGGAAAATTTTACACTAGAATTCACTTACGTGTAGTAAAGTTCATTTTAGTGTAGTAGAGTTCAGTTTAGTATGATAAAGTTCACCCATAGCTTGGTAGAGTTCATCCATAGCTTGGTAAAGTTCATCCAACGTGTGGTAGAGTTCATCCAAACTCTACCATTACTACTGTAGAGTTCATCCAAACTCTACCATTATTATAGTAGAGTTCATCTAAACTCTACCATTGCTATGGTAGAGTTCATCCAATGTGTAGTAGAGTTCAACCAACATGTAGCAGCAAACATCAAAATATCTCAGAAACTAGCCGTTGAGACCATAAACCCACTGTTGGATCTAAAGATCACTGTGTTACGAAGCCTCCCGCAAAATTTCACTCAGATCAGAACACGTTTGAACGTTCAAACACTCTCTTGAAAATGACCCGACGGAACATAATACACTAGCCATTAAAACATCAAAATATCTCAAAAACCAGCCGTTGAAACCATAATTCCACCGTTGGATCTAAAGACCACTGTGTTCCGAAGCTTCCCGCAAAATTTCACGTAGATTGGAACACGTTTGAACGTTCAAACACTCTCTTGAAAATGACCCGACGAAACAGAATACACTAGTCATGAAAACATCGAAATATCTCACGGAATATATTACACTAGAATTCAGTTACGTGTAGTCGAGTTCATTTTAGTGTAGTAGAGTTTAGTTTAATGTGGTAGAATTCACCCATAATGTGGTAAAGTTCATTTTTGTGTAGTAGAGTTCATTTTTATGTGGTAGAGTTCAGTTTAGTGTGGTAGAGTTCACCCATAGTGTGGTAAAGTTCACCCATAGTGTGGTAGAGTTCATTTTAGTGTAGTAGAGTTCAGTTTAGTGTGGTAGAGTTCACCCATAATGTGGTAAAGTTCACCCATAGTGTGGTAGAGTTCATTTTAGTGTAGTAGAGTTCAGTTTAGTGTGGTAGAGTTCACCCATAGTGTGGTAGAGTTCAGTCAAACTCTACCGTTAGTGTGGTAGAGTTAATCGCTTACATGACAGATTTCATTAATGACATTTTCGTAATTATTTTTTTTTTCTAATTAGAAAAAGACAAAATAGTATATACTAAATTAAAAAAACTATTATAATAATTTACGAACATTTGCTCTATTTCAATAATTACCACTTAATTATGTTATAATCTAACAAATCACTCTAAAACTAATATTAGAAGAACAAACTGCCCACCACATGAACAGAAACCCCTAAATATAATATTGTGAAAAAATCAAAAAAGCATAAAAGTGTATAATGAGCAGAAACAAAACATCGAATAAACTAATATTAAATAAATAAAATAAGAAGATCTATCGAATCTCACCTTCCCGCGAACTTGAAGCCTGAAGCGAATCCTAAATCTTACACTCGAAAAACAAAGTTATCTTGACGATTTTTAAAATCCTAAAATTTACAAAACGAGTCTCACCAATTCATACAAACACCGAAATCTCGAACCATAGTTTTAACCTAGAAAAATCACACGAAATTCACTGGGTTTCAACGACATTGATTGAACAAGAACTCTATGATGAAATCTAACTAAGATTTGAACCCGAGAAGATAGTGTAAAACAAGATCCAATAGTCCTTCGCAGTAAAAAAAACACCCTCCGAAGACGGAGACTGGTATCAATACACCATTATCGAGAAACGAAGTTGCAGAGAAATTAAAGATGCAAAGATAAAAAGGAAGAGTAAAACTATGAGAGAAGAGATACCAAATAGAAGGAGAGTAGCCTGGCGAAGGAAACCAAACACTCTAAAATATATTTCCTTTCAATTAAATAATAATATTATCTGAAAGTGAATGTAAGAAACCGAATTAAACCGAAACAATCAAATTCCAAATAGGCAATAAACCGAATTAAACCAGTAATGGACATCAACCACGTTGTTGATTGTTTGTGTTACGTCAAGGCATGGCGTGATTTGTGTAACTTTCTGGCGATAGTATTTTATACTACGTCTTCAATGTAATATTTATTATATTTTAAAATTTTATTTTAATTATTTGTATTATATACATTAATAGTTAGTTGAATAATTTTTATATAGATTTAAATTATATTTTTAGTTAGAAATATCAAATATTGAATAATTTGTTTTCTGTTTTTTTTAAAACCTAGAACATACTATATTTTAAAACAGAGAGGATTAAAAAATTTCTTTGTTTCAAAATATATGCTTATAGATTTCGAAACTGATATGAAATTCGATTGGTCCGACTATGAATTATTTATAAAATAATATAAAATTCCACAATAAGCACCAAACATGAATTTCTGATTGTAAACTCTCTCTAGTTCCGTATGTCAACTTGCCTTTCTCCAATTATCTCATTTTATTCCATTTGAAAAATTTAAACTATAGACCTTATCAATTTAATAGTTATTGGCTAGTTACTGGTTGAGAAAAAAAAAATGAGTCTCGAGACCAAAAAAGCAACATATAATCGTTTATATGAATCACTAAAAATGTTTAGTCAACTTCACTTCCACATATAGATATAACTTTTTTATTAACCTTATTTGTAATGTTGTTACAATCAATAAGATATCCAATACTCGTGACTGGACTGCTTACTAAATCATTTATTTCATATTTTCGTTTTTGTCTTCAATTGACAAAATTAGGGGTAAAAAAGACAACATTAATGTTTTTGGCATTTTCTCCATACATTCGGTAATAGATTGAACAAAAAAACAAACAAGACATTGATTTTTTACAGGATGTGACTAGTAATTTGGAAACTGGAGTGATAGCCCATTAACGGCCCAAACCAAAAGCTAAGCAAAACACCGAATCTACTAAGGCCCGGCCCGATAAAAAGGGTCTGACATACAAACAGTATCACTTGCGGCCTATTACTGCAACATGAACATCCTTGGAAGAGGAACTAAAGCAAAATCTAAGACTGACAGATTATATAATTCTACCGTGAACCATATAAATTCTCAAAATTAAACTACAGGTACAACTAAAAGTGTAGGCTTATTCTCTCTTAAAAACGTAGAGATTATCTGTTAAAATTTTTAGAAACATGATTGACGATAAGCCCTGAATTCTAATAATGTTTCTATGTGGGCAAAAAGGCTACATTTTCTATGGAAATAAATTTCTAAGAAAATGAAACACCAAAAGAAGAAAAACTAAGTGAAAAGTTACCTAAAACGTAAGTGGTCTGAGAAAGAGTTCCTGGGAGCAGTCTCCGAGAAAATGATGATTGAACCGATGATCATGGACGGTGATGGCTTGATAATGTGCACATACGAAGAACAATCCAAGCTTGTGTTGCTGAGTGAGATGCTTATGGATTCCTCTTGACTTTGGTTTCTTTCTTTGTTGCTCCTACGCGCACAGTTGAACAAGTAATCCAGTTTGGTCTGAGGTTGATGAACTCTCTCCTGTTCTGAAACTTCTTTCATGGCTTCACAACTTTTTGCCTTCTTTTGATTTCCAAGCTCCTAGCGATGTGATCGTACCGTTTCTTCTAAGTTCTTTAGTTTATTCCAGCTAAACTCGACCAAGCAAGTGATGTTACTTTCCCCTGTTAGGTGAAATCAAAAAGAAAATCTGAGATCTGCGACCACTCTCCAAACCAGAATGTTGTTTCACTATGTGACCTAACATTGGTTGGGAATTTGAAGGTCTATAGAAACCAAAATTACCTGGGGAAGTGAGGCGAGGAAGGATCATCAGGTGAAGACATATGAGCAGCAGCACGAAACGTAGGCTGATCTTCATCATGAGGTGCTTCACCTACCGGTCCAAGAGAACCAAACTCGAGGTGTTCAGATGTCGAGTTGTAAGCATTACTATGTTCATATGGATAAAACATCATGACCGATGGAACGTTGTGTCCTTCTGAAGAAGTCACATTGTTGTGCTTCATGCTTGGCGGCAATCGGTACATGCCATAAGCAATATTTCCAGAAGCATCTTGAGAAGTGTTTGAGCGAATTGGACCGTTCTGAGAATGATTAGAAGAATATGAGGACGATTCATGCCTATACGACGACCCCCAATGCCTATCAGATCGGTCTTGCCTTGAGTTGGGCTTACTATCAGCTTGATTACGATTGTTGTGGCCACGTCCAGAACCCCGTGTCTTTGTACCAGCATTCCAATTCCCTTCTCTATCGCTGTGATGCTCGTTTCTGTCATGCCCAGAATTACCACGCCTCATGCCAGATGTAGGCCGTTGCTCCCTAGGGGAAATCTTCTGCAATCCGCACAAGTTTGGAGAAGTGTTATAAATAAAAAACCGTCATGAGTTTTATATCAGAAAGTACCAATAAAAAAACAATAGAAAACAATCACTAGAGGAGACAGCAATGCGCCATCAATATGAGCATTGACTAACACATAGCAAGTATAATAGAAGGGAAACGATCCAGAACCATATAGCCTAAATCATGGCCAAATTTTTCAAGTTGCAGACTTGGATACGAGTAAGATAAGCAGACAGATCATGGTAAATACGTTCTACAAGACTGACAGGCATTAATAAAATGAAGTAAAGTAAAAGCATTTCTTCCTACATTAAATTATAGCTCAGGATTGTAGAAATTTAACAAGACCATTGGACAGAGATCAACACATCATTAGACCAGACAATAAACTTAAAGTTGTACCTCGGTTGACAAAATCATGCATATAATGGAAGCTCAAGGAAGGTATACAGTTCTTACAGGATTAGGAATATAGGTCCCCGTCCCACTTCGATATCTGGGAGATTCATTAGCGTAACGAGGGTAAATACTGGGTGGTCTGGTTGAAACAGGTTGAACAGGAGTCACGGGAACAAAACGAGGTCCGTAGGTCATAAGCTGATTCCCCACTTTGGTATAAGCAAGAGGTCTTCCAGGACCATCCCATGGTAAACGCCCCTGGAGATAAGCAGGTGGCACTACAACAGGAGAAGGATACAAAACAGGAGGATGTTGAGAATTCTGGCAAGAGCGGCCATACTGCAAATTTTGCCAATGGCTTATAAAATCACCATTGAGGATATCGTTCTTGTGCTCCGTTGGCTCTATAGAAGAGCCAACTCTAGTGGACTGCGAAGAAACTACCATCTCAGACTGATCAAGTCCCCTGAATGAGTCAAAACTCTTACAAGGATCATGATTCTCTACTCCTTCATCCACACTGTGGTGGCTTGACAAACCATCTGATGTCGCATTACCACCAGCTTGATAATTGTACATTGGAAGCATAGCAACAATCGGAACAGGTGGTCCAGTGGGATAAAAAGTATATCCTGAATTATCAACCTCGTTTTGTTGCATGCCATGTCCTAGGAGAAATGGAGCTAGAGACACCATGGACTCTGATCCACTTGCCTGAGCTAGTTCATGACCATGTATCTGATGCCTCTGAACTTGAAACGAAGCGACAGTAGGCCGAGGCCCCACATCTCTCTCTGTTATTTCACTGCTTGATACAGGAATCCATTCTCTATTATCATCATCAACCTGGATTGAGTGCTCTGGAACACTTTTTCCTTTACCATACGGTACAGATGCAGCCCCAGAAACTACTTTCCTATTCCGCCTCTCCCTAGCTGGTTTTGAGACCCTTGTAGTTGATCCATCCCAAGAGCTTTCAGATGAAGTCCTGCTTCTAACGGAACTAGCACCAGACACAGATCTAGAGCCTGCAGTTCTCTCCTCACTCTGAATCTGACTGCCCCCTCTAACTGGTGAGTGGGGATTTTCTATATCATCTCCCCTTGATCGTATCTTCCGACTGGAGGGTACAAAATTGTGCTCTGCAGAAGAGGACTGATGTTTATCATCTGCCAAATGCATTTCATAACCACCATTTTCCAGTCCAAAACCATGTATTCCCCTTTCTTGGTCTTGCCAGGAATCATGGTCAGACTCGTCAACATTCACTTCAGTCGTCCCCATGTCATCATTCCCGGTTTTGCTAGGCTTTTCTGAAACTGGGTGGGATCCACTGGGAAAATAATGGGTAAACGGTGAAGAAACAAAGTTTTGTGGAAACTGCAAATTAGTACGCCAAGGTGTCTCGATGAAAGGAAGGTTAGAAGGAACAATACCAGGCACATTCCTCTGACCATATCCCATTGAGGCTAAGATGGAAGGTGTAATTGGAAAAGGTAAGTGACCCGTAGAAAAATTAAAAGGGAAAGGGAAGTGTCCATTAAAACTATGCCCAGCCACAGATGTCATCGAGTTCACAAGATCTTGCTCTTCCTGTTGTATTCCCCAATCTCCTGCATGAGAGAAGTCTTCATTCACGGAAACTGAACCTAAATCATCATAATAACTGTTCACTGCACTGCTCATGTCAGCAGTACTATCGGGACTTCGAGGAGATGGAGTATGCCTAACTGACGATGAGTCAGCTGCATATCTGACACTGCTTGACAGAGTTTCAGACTCTACGTTCTTTTTCCTGCTATTATCAACCCTTGTAGAATTGTTTTGGCGTTTCCCAGCTTCTGGGGCTCTATTATGACGTGATTGCAAAAGAGCCTCACCATATGTCTCAGTAAGTTCAGGGCTAGACCGTGTCCTTGCAAAAAGATGCCTACCATGAAAATTATTCACCATAATTTCTGACTTAACAGTTTGCTGAAGCTTCTCATTTGAATCACTTTGTTTCGAACTGACTTCCGTAAGAGGTTGGTAAGAGTTGCCACAACTCTTTTGCGTTTGATATGGTGCTCTATATATAACTTCTGTTCTGCAGTTATTTTGTTGTGAAGGCATACTGCGAGCTCCATGAACCCCACCAAGGCGGACAGCATTTGGGTTTCTTTTGTTGCTCGTGGAATTAGGAACATTTTCAGCTTGATGATATGGCTCAGGATCTCCCAGTCTTGATAACCATAAGTCATTTCCAGGAGCATCAGGACGCCGACCACTGCCATGTCTTTCCCATGTATTCAGAAAAAATTGATTAACTTCATGGATTAAATTCTCCTTAGGGCATTCAAGTAACCTAGCCAACTTCTTGGCACCAAGGGTAAATGCACTTCGTATCCTAAAGAAGTTACCTGACACAATAACCAAACAACAAAACAAAATCCAAGCATGTAAGGAAAACATGTATGTGCATCTTCTAGCTTCATACTGTATAAAGAAAAAACAAGAGCAATAAACTATATAAAAATCGCCCACAATGCAGACTGCAAAGTGCAGATTGACAGAATAACGTTCAACTAGAAAAGTACAGATTTATACATAAAAAACTATTTAGCTGAATGAGCAGCAGCATTCAACCCAGATAAGTACCTTTACTGACACTGCGTCCAAGGTTGTTGTTTTCACGCAAAGGGTCTATAACATTGAAATGTTTGGAAACAAAAGGCTGCCCCTGTGTCTCTTGAGAAACAGAATTAACTGCATAAACTCTACTACAAGCTCTAAGAAACGCTTCACTAACTCGTAACTCACCAACATCCCCTCGAGGAGGCTCCGCTGCCAAACATTGCATACAAAGACTATCAGTACTAGATGTAATTCGGAAAGAACTTATTCCAAAGTGAGATGGACAGCAGTTCGTAAATACCTGTTTTATCTGGTAGTGAACTAACTGGAACAGGGCCCCAGAGGCTAAGACAAAAATTCTGCCAGTCAAACTTACTAAAGAACTCGAGAAACCGATAGAGGACCTACAAATGCAAGCAATCCACTCAGGCAGATGAAAGAAGCAATCTTTAAAGAATAAACGAAGCCTAAATATTACACTACCTCAAGGGGTCCAAAAAATGAGTTGTTGAAAAGATGAAATATGTAAAGAACCAAGGTTTCCAGGGCATATGTCGAAATAAGCCCATGGTGAGCTCCCAATATACGGCTCTCGTAGTAACACCAGGCTTTAATCAATATTATACTACGCTTGAATAAATGGTTCTGGCTTATATAGTGATCAACCTGCATAAAAACAGCATGAACGTATTGAAAACCAAAAGATCTGCCTTAGGAAGAGAAAGCAAGTGACATGTTATCTTTCTTGGACAGCTAACCTCCTCAAGGAAGCAGAGTGTACACAAACCTCCAATCTGATTGAAAGATATATCCACCACGATGTTTTCCACCAGGCACTTTATTAACTTTACCTGAAAAATTGTATCAGTGAAAAGATAATTACACAGTCCAGTACCTCAAGTTACTCAGCTATACGTCCACTAATATACACCAAACTTAGAAAAGGAGATAAAAAGAAGAAAAATCATAAAGATCAAGGGGACATACTTCTGCCTGAATATACTGGACTTCTTTGACACGAAATTCAGCATTCTCATTCTTCTCTTCCTTTTCCAGCATATCACGAACTAAATTCGCCCAAGAATCCTTCAAATTTTGGTTCATGCTGAACGCCGTTAAGTCGATGTCTCCATCAGGCAAATAAGTCTTCAGAGGTACAGATCCAAAAGTAAAGATCTGGTAGACACGAAAAGTTAAATTTGTCAAGGATCAGATATGGAATAACAACACATTTTCTCAGGGAAAAAAAAAACGAAACTGGAAACAGGAAATTTAACCTCAGCCATTTCTTAAAGATAGGCGACAAGCAACAGATAAGTGAAATTAACAGTCCGCAAGCAACTAGTTAATATCCCATATACATTCATCAGCATTTAGAGAAAAAAAAAATCCAAACAAAACCCACCTCAACCTGACGAGGGAAGCATTCCATGATAAGCCTCCTCACGTATCTAGCAACAGCATTACGGCGATCTTCGGAGGGCGGATTGGGCTGGATGCAAGCGATAAGCTTAGCGGTTCTATCCTCCGCCTTGGCCCATCGCTCTGCATCAAGCGGCCGTGTCACAGATGCAGCTTTGCCTGGCAATAACCCGTTAGGAAATAAGACTGTGGGTGACGGCGGAGAAGCCGTCCATGATTCATGCTCACCCATGCAAATCTCTCCCTACACAGTCACCGACTTTGTACACAACGAAACCTCTTCCTCTAATAAAACCAAAGACCTTTTCCAAAATGCTATGGCTGCTTGCGCGGTTGCTTAAGCAACCCTTCTAATTTACTATCTATCGCGGCTTCAAAGTCACCGGAAATGGGAAAAATCTTACTGCTACGAGCCAAATGAAGCTTCGATCTACCAGGCCAATCTAACAAATTCAAGCCCAAACATAAAATCGCAAGAATCTAATCGATAGTATACGATTCAGGCACCCAAAAATTGGGCAAAAATGGCAGAGTGGGAAATCGAATTGAGCACGAAGCAGGTACCAAAAGAAGAAGAAGAGGAAGAAGAAAACCCTAGGAGAAACGAAGGAGACGGAAGTTAGATTCTAAAAACAGATAGGCGGAAATCAATAAGAACCCTAGGATAAATCGAGAGAAAATCTAGCAGTATGGACGAATCGAGAGGCAAATGTGAGATTGATCAGGGTTACCACTGGCGGACTGAAATCGTGCGGAAGAAGATGACGAAGAAGACATGACCAAGATGTATATATTGATTAGGTTTTTTTATTTTCCATTTCACTTTCTTTTTTTTATCTTCTTGATACTCTTTTTCTCTCTCTCTCTTTCTGAGAGGAGTGGGAGGAGGAGGAAAAAGTAGGAGTGTTTGGTGACGGGGATAGGCAATTCCGGAGAATCTCAGCCACTTCAGGGCAGTATTGTACTTTCACAATAAAGAAATTGAGCCTATTAACATATAACATGAATTAAATATGCCTTATAGTAACTGCAATTAACCCACGGACACAATAATAAATTCTGTTTTTATCAATGATTATAAAACCAATTAAAATTGATAAAAATTTAGGTATTTCTGTTTTGAGTATGTAAATATTCCACGTGGCCTCACTAATTTCTAATCGTTCAGATGAAAACCAGTCCATAATTGATGTGTTTTGTATGTAATAAAACGTATGTCATTTCGACTCTCCAAACCAAATTTCTTTACGTTTTCAATGAATACCATTAGTGAGGATAGGTGATCCAGTGGGGTAGTCACTTTACAAATCCTTAAAGCACCAGGGATCGAACCCCTACCTGAAATAGTATGAGGGGATTTAAAAGCCAGTAGAATAATTGACAAAAAAGAAAAAAAAAGAATATGATTGCTCATTATTTAGGTAAAACAAAACGAATGTTCAATTAAACTTCTATGCTACCTTTTGCGAAACCGACCACCAAATTTTGCAGTTAATATATGCACGACATAGTTAAAAAGAGGGCTTTAAACTCCGAACAAAAGAATGTTAAGCTACTCCTTACTCTACGAGCTTATATACATGCGCCCTCAAAATGGTTGAAACTCAATATAGTGCCAAAGTAAAAGGTGTTCGATCCGACAATGCACCAGAACTGAGGTTCACTGAGCTCTTCCAATCAAAAGGTATCTTAGCTTATCATTCATGCTCCAAGACTCCTCAACAAAACTCAGTGATGGAACGTAAACACCAGCACATACTCAATGTAGCCAGATCACTAATGTTTCAAGCCAACATCCTCTGTCTCATTGGGGAGATTGTATTCTCACAGTCGTCGTCTTAATAAACATGATCCATACTCCTCTACTTCAAAGCAATTCTCCTTTTGAAATATTAACTGGAAAACAACCAACTTATGACCCTTTTCGTGTTTTTGGTTGCTTATGTTACAACTCCACATCCTTGAAACAAAGAACAAAGTTTCAACCTCGATCAAAATCTTGCGTGTTCTTAGGCTATCCCCTAGGTTACAAAGGCTATAGAGTCATGGATTTGGAGACAAATGCAGTGTACATATCTCGGAATGTAGTTTTCTATAAGGACATTTTCTTTTTCAAGATGAAAATTCCATTCCATTTGATTTCTCCTCTTTGTTAGATAGCGTTGCAGATGATTTTGTTCCCATTTCCCCCTCAATCTCATAAGGAGAACAATGAACCTAAGGAGAGGAATAATACTTCTTCTACAACCACTGGGAATGATGTTATTACAGAGAACATAACAACTATAGATCAACAAAACAGTCGGTCTACAAGACATTCAAAACCTCCTCAATATTTATAGGATTATTATTGCAATCTCACTGAGACTAATGTTCCCTATCTCTTGGCTGCCTATATGTCCTTTAATGACTTAAATGAGGAATACAACTCTTATCTTTGATCTGTAATGCAGCTAGGAAAACCAGCCTCTTTCTCACAAGTAAAGAAGTTCGATGAATGGCTTCTTACAGTGAATGAAGAGCTCAAATGTCTGGAAGATATTGCTACTTGGGACATAGTGTCATTACTACAAAATAATCGAGCCATTGGGTGCAAGTGAGTGTACAAAAAAAAGTTAAGAGTAGATGGAAGTCTAGAGCGTCATAAAGCCAAATGGGTCACCAAGGGATACACTCAACAACCATGGATTGATTTTGTCGACACTTTCTCCCATGTTGCCAAGATGACAACAGTGAAGACTCTCCTATCTTTTGCAGATGCCAAGAAATGGAGCCTGCATCAATTGGACATCTCCAACGCCTTTCTGAATGGTGATCTCATATAGGAGATTTACATTTCCCTCCCACCGGGATACAATCCAAAACCAGGTTCTGTTTTCCCCTTAATGCAGTATGTAAACTGAATAAATCCATTTATAGCCTAAAACAAGCATCTAGATAATGGTTCTTAAACTTTAGTGAGGTTCTTCTTAGCATAAATTTCAGAAAATATCAATGTGATCATACTCTTTTTGTGAGAAACATAGGAGGGGAATACATTGCTATTTTAGTCTATGTTGATGATAATATTATTGCCTCTAACAATGATAATGTTGTTACTTCTCTCAAAAATATTTTACAAAGCTGCTTTAAACTACGTGACCTTGGTCCTTTAAGGTATTTTCTAGGCCTAGAAATTGCAAGGTCTGCTGATGGCATCTCCATTTGTCAAAGAAAATATACATTAGACCTCCTAGAAGATATTGGTTTCTTAGGATGTAAGCCTTGCAGTATACCGTTGGATCCAAGTCTGAAGCTTAAACTTGATAGTGATGAGACTCCCTTGCATGATCCACTTGAGTATAGAAGACTTGTGGGACGTTATATGTATCTCACCATAACTCGTCCAAACATTACCTTTGTTGTCAACAAATTATGTTAGTTCTGCTCTGTTCCAAAACAATCCCATCTTCAAGCTGCATACAATATCCTGGGATACTTGAAGAATTCCATTGAGCACGGTTTCTTCTACTCAACAGACAATGATTTGGTGATGAAAGCTTTCACTAATGCATATTGGGCCTCATGTGCAGACAAAAGAAGATCAACTTTGGGCTACTGCATGTTCCTTGGTCCTTCACTCATCTCTTGGAAATCTAAGAAGTAAGAGACAATGTCCTTATCATCGGTAGAACCATAGTACAGGGCAATGCGCCATGCAGTAAACGAAGTTTCTTGTCTTGTCAATCTTCTCAAGGAGCTTCAAGTTCCCCAAAACAAGTCAATTCCTTTCTATTGTGATTCAACTGCAGTAATCCATATAGCAAATAATGCAGTCTTTCACGAGAGAACAAAACACGTGGAATTAGACTGTCACATAGTGAGGGAAGAAGTCACCAATGGTTTGATAAGACTCTTCATGTTCGCTCCAACAATCAGATAGCCGATTCCTTCACCTAAGCTCTTCCCCCAGGGCACTTTCATGAACTAAGAAACAAGATGTCATTGATTTCAATCACAATGCCATCTCGAAGAGGGGTATTAGAC
Source organism: Lepidium sativum (assembly GCA_023374145.1). NCBI lineage: Eukaryota > Viridiplantae > Streptophyta > Magnoliopsida > Brassicales > Brassicaceae > Lepidium > Lepidium sativum. Next base: position 21,569 of record JAKUCM010003156.1, read on the forward strand.
GTAAGAGGATTGGTTTAGATTAGTGATAACTGGGTGTTCAAAAATCAATAAGATTTTTCACTCTTGAAATCGTGTTTAATATGAACACAGAAGAGCAAACCTGCTAATCTGGAATGAAGGAGCATATAGTTGAAGTGTAACAACCGACGGGAGATATCACAATGAAATCGGAGGTTCCGTTCAAGGATCAGAATCCGAAGGCACCATGTAGTGCTGATCTAAAAATAGTGAATCAGGGGACGAAAGGAGCCGACGATGCAAGCACTGTGATTGCCTTATCTGATGAATCTACAACACTGGTTGAATCGAGACGAATTGCTGCCTAAATTACAGTTTTTGTACCTCTTCTCTAACTTTGTTTTAGCTGTTCGATGAATTGATGTCTAAATATAGTTTTTGCAGAGATGATTGACGAAGAAGGGTAATTTCACCGAGGAGAACGAGCGAAAATGTTGTCTGCTGAAGACAAGATCGAAATCAGTGAGACGATGAAGCTACAGTCACAACCAAAAATACTGGTGAAGTAAAAGCATTTAATAGCTTAAGTGTACTATTTTTTAACTGTAGTTTGATATAAACTTGACATATTTGTAATGTAGATGCTAATAAGCCAATTCAATATAATCTCTGCAGCTAGGACTTCCATACCAAATTGTGGCCATCGTCTCTGGAGCATTGAACGATGCAGCTGCAAAAAAGTATGACTTGGAAGCTTGGTTTCCATCGTCCCAGACTTTAAAAGAACTTATGTCCTGTTCCAACTGTACAGACTACCATGCTCGAAGACTTGAGATCAGATACGGTCAGAAAAAGAGCAATGAGCAAACAAAGCAGTATGTGCATGTGCTGAATTCGACTCTTCCCACGATAGAGAGGACCTTGCTGCATTCTCGAGAACTACCACCGAGAAGGTGGTGTATACATCCCTGAGGTTCTGCAGCCGTGACCAAAGAAATCAAAAGCTTGATTGAAATACTTTGAATAATGACACTTCTGCTTATTTTGGGAATATTATGAAACAATTCGACATAAGTTTCTTAACTTTGGCATTTTTGGACTTGAAATTGGTTGCCGTGACCTATTATTTTTATCTGATCTTGCATAGTAATATTTTTCTTTTTCTTGGCTTAACTTTTTTATTTAATATTGTTATAGTTCAATAAAAAATGAAAAGTACATAACTCAAACTACATAAATTGAGGTTATTTTTGTTGTTCAATCATGCTTAATAATGTGCAAATAATAACCAAACTTTTAGCATATTTGGAATTGGATTTCAATATCTTAAAATTTGACAAGCACGGTCAAAACAAAAATCTTGAGAAGTAATAAATATCAGTTATATGTGCTCTTCATGTTTAAAGTATATATATTCATAATGTTCATGTTGATGATAACAAAGGAAAGAATCATACAACGCAGATTCAGTGTCTAATACTTTCACAAAAATTGGACAATAGAATACTTCTATACGGATTCATATATAGTAATTGTACCTTAGTTAAACACCTGAGAAAAACACAGCTTCGTCTTCTGAATGAATGATTTAAACTGTGACAGTGAAAACCATCTCTCTCCTGCAGAGTTAATATGTGCTTTAAGGTTTAAAGCTACAAATGTAGCAGACATGAATCCAGCTAAACCCGTAATCACCCATCTGAAGATCTCTAATGGCACAACAGAGAGACACTGCAAAGTCCATACAAAGAAGGATTTCATAGTCTCGGGTTTTCCACATGTAATGCTTCTTCCATTTGTGCGCTATGTATGTAACAAACGTTCTTATGGATGCTGCTACAAAGATCAAGGTTGTACATATCCACAATGGCCTGTACCTGTAGTTACAACTTGTTCCGTTATTAAACTTACGCTTGAGAATTTTGGAGAAGCTAATGTCAAAATCCTTCTAAATTGGTCAAGTCTTTTTTTTTTTTTTGTCAATGGGCAATATATTATATATCACAAAGTGTGAAGAGATTACAAGGAACCAAGAGCATTCTATCTTGCACAACGAGCGAGAGAGAGTCCGCTTTGTGATTCAATTGTCTTAGGATTACAAAGAAAGAGAACATGGAAAACAAAGAACTTAGCCTGATATACTCCTCGTGATAGAGCAAAAAAGCGGGTCATTCCTCTGGATGATTAAAAATCTGCAGCACCGTCTCACAATCTGTCAGTACCTTCCACCTCTGTAATGTTAAACACCTGAGAAAAACACTGCTCTACCTCTGAATGAAGGGCAGAGAGACTCCGATGAACTCTGCGGGCCCCCATGATTTCTCCTTCCACCGAATCCAGAAAACAGAATCAACCTAAACCGGTTTTACAGTCTGTATTCTTCCAGGATGCGTCCACAAAACATTTATAGCCAGTGAAACTATGATTAGATGTGGAGGGAAAAGCTAATGGAGAATTTGATAGGGGCTGACTCGCTTTGATAATGGAGTTGGTACCCTTAAAATTGCTTCTTGCCAATGACCAGTCCTTGTAGTCCGTCTTGGCTTGAAGGATTATTTTATAGGGGTCGGAGGCCCCGTTTGAGAAACAGTGTTCGTTTCTCGCCTTCCAAATAGTCCAAATTATCCATGGATAAATCTGAGTATCATCATTTTTAGGTATTTGCCAAAATAAATAATCCAAATTATACCAGATGGAATTGGCGGGAAAATGCATAGGCAGACGAAATCTCTTATAATGCCCAAATTTGTAGAGCTGGGAGGGGGTACTCAAAGAGAGCATGGTTTATAGTGATCCACATCGTGGTCAATTCTTTTGAAACTTAAAAGACGAGACTCTTACAAATCACTTAACAAAACATTTAAACAACTTTTACAAAAAAAATAAAAGCCGCTGCTAGACCAAGAACATATTCGAGTCTTATTGGATCTTGCAGTTTTTTATACTAAAAACAAACGAATATTTTGTGCACGTTACTATTTGTTAGGCTAAATCTATAATTATGTCAACCGAGGTCAAACCAATATTAGGACTTA
>JAKUCM010003157.1:0-68346 GCA_023374145.1 Lepidium sativum
TAATTCGAATTTGAATTTCAATAATATAAACTGTAGAGAAATAGATATTTAATTAATCAATAATTAATATAACATTTTAAAATATTACCACGTTTTTTAGTTTGGAAGTGGATATTTTGCTATGAATAATGAACTCATTTTTTCTCTTCATATCATATAAAAAGAAATAACTAATTGAGAATAATACTGCACCTAGAATAGTGGTCGGTTACAATCATATGAGGAAAAATTTAATAAGTTGAACTTATTTTTTGTTTATTTTCTCTTTATATAATTATGTGAATTTTTAAATCATAAATTTTATTCTCTCACTTATAGTTATAAAAAACCAACTAAAAATTTAATATTGTAGATTTTCTTTTCCTTTATAAAGTTTTAATTTTATATGAGTGGACAAAAACAACAATAATATGTAAAATTAAATAGGAATAGAAAAAGTGATAAAAATAAGTTAAGGGGTATAATAACTAAATGGAATAGTGAGAAAACGTGTTGAGCGTGAATGAAGAAGAAAAAAAGTTAGAGATCAATACACATTTAATTCGTCATAAATTTTAATGCTAGTCAATAATGGTACAACGATAAATGTATCCCCTCTTTAGTATTACTTTCTTTTTTGTCCACGACATATTATATTGAACCACAATTAGCTTGTTCAATAGTTATATACAACATAAATAAGAAAACTCGATTCCGAATTATGCAAATACGCTATTTTAAGTAGACATACCATCTACCGCTAACCTACGTGTCATTTACATTACTTTTTTTGTCAACGGCAAATTATGTTGGGCCACAACTGGCTGGCCCAATAGCCAAATTCCTACATAATGTAGGTGGGGGGACTCGATCCCTAGTTGTGCAAAATGAACTACCTTATGTGAACTTACCGTCTGTCATTTACTTTACTTAGTTTCTATGCTATACAATAAAAACTAAATTTATTTTTATTAATTTATTATATAAATTAAAATCCTAGCAGAAAAACATTAATCACCTAAATAATTAATACTATAAGTAAATAATTAATTCATTTTTATTAAAATTATATAACGTGTCGCATTTAATTTTTACATTTCGGCCCTTAATATTGGCACCGGCTATATAACTATCTCTATTTCTCTTTCTCTGCGTTTACACAAAAGCTTCATTACTCTCTCTGATTTTCTGCTATGGCTGCTGATGTTAGCTCTCTCGTACGGTTATTAAGCGGTTACAAGGATGATCGAGCGACGGTGAAGGACTCCACCGGAGTAAAATCTACGGCGGCGTTGATGACTCGTGATCTTCTTGGAAGTGGTGGTGATCGGTCACTGGAGCTTGATCTCGACCTGCAAGTTCCTACTGGTTATGAAAAACGCCTCGATTTGAATGTTCGTTTTCTGTTTCCTCTCTGCTTTTTATTATCTTCTTCTCCGATTTTCTGCGACTTCGTGAGTTAACTTTTCTCTGATTGATTTTGGCTGATTGGATTTTGGATTTGAACAGTCAGGAAAAGTGTATTTGCAACGATGTAATTCAACGAGCTCATCGACGTTAACAAATGGAGAACAATCCAATCAAACAGTACCGACGTTTCAGGATTTGAATTTTCCACCGAATTCAAACAATTCTTCAACCAAGCCTTTGTTAAACCTCTTCGACGATACAACGCCGGAACTGAAATTACTTCCGTCGTCTCGTTCTCGATCTCATCCTCTGTCTATGTCTCCGAAACCTAGTTTCCAGAGCATTTGTACACTCGACAAGGTGAAATCAGCTTTAGAGAGAGCAGAGAGAGATCCTGCTCTGTTTAAGAAACGTCAATCCCCGGACGATACAGTTTCCGATCATCGTCGACGGGAAGCGGTTGCGTCACCGGTGGCGGCTGGATGTCCCGGATGTTTATCGTACGTGTTGGTGATGAAGAATAACCCGAAATGTCCAAGGTGCGATACGATTGTTCCATTGCCTTCAAATTCCATGAACAAGAAGAAGCCTAAGATTGATCTTAACATATCAATCTGAAACTTTTGGGGCTTTATTCGAATAGTTCAGTTTTGAGGGTCTTAATGTAAATGATAGATATAAATCAAGGGATTTATTTTGTAAATCCAATGGAAAATTGCTAGACTTATTTTAAATAAATTATATATATTCATTTTTTGTTGCTAATTTTGTTAATTCATTATTTTTACTGTTTCACTACGATCCCAATACTTCTTTGCATGCATGAAGCCTTCAACAAACAAAGTTAAACTCATTTATTGTTTTTTCAAAATGGTGTAATATTTTTATTTAAATATAACCTAAACAATCATAAATAGTATTTAAACAATCATAAATAGTATTTAAACAATCATAAATATTTTATTTAAATATAATCTAAACAATGGAGTACTAGAAATAATTTTTTGCATAGAAATATGCAAAGTACATCATAAAATGAATTATTTGATTTTAACATCATATTAGGTGAGTTTTACGAATCCAACTCAAAAGTGAGGATATAAAGTCTTTGTATTTTAAAAGGAAATTTATAATCAAATTTATTAAAAGAACAAATACATACTCAAATATGTAATATTGAACAAACAGTAATTTTTATTAAAATTTATAAATGATAGAACTAATAAGAAATAATTTTTCAAAATATTTAAAATTCAATATTTGAATAACATATGATTTGACAAAAAATACTATATACCACTAAAATAACACCTTGAAGAAACTCCTTTAAACTCTTTATATATTGTAACTAGTTACTAATTTTTTTTTTTTTAATAAATATAAAAGATAGAATTTTCAATCTTTGTGTTTGGATAAAAATATACTCCATATAGTGTGTGTGTATTAAATGGGACAACTGTTAAATTTTTAAGAATTGAATGTGATGATATTTCGTTGGTTAAAATTTGGCATATTTAATATGATCATAATGGTCGATTAAAGTTTTGCTGACCTAACATATCAACTGCCGAGGTCAACAGTTCAAACATGTTCAGTTAATATATGAATAACTGCAACTAAAGTGAGTAAATAGTTGTTTGAGAAAAGAAAAAAAAGTGAGTAAATCGTTTTTATTTGTCAAAATTAGCTTTATAAATCTTACTCCTATTATTATTGTAGTAAGGAGTTCGATCTCTGGCTGCCGTAGATTTGTAAAATAACTACACTATTTGATCACTTGTCCTCGACAATAAATAGTTTAAAAATTGTAGTCGAATTATATCATGTAAACCAATTGTGAGACGAATAATAATAATATTTTGTAGGTAATAATTTTTGTGGCTTTTTTACATTTTTGTGCTGCACCATTTAAACATACTCTGAATGTAATCCGTATAATATATGGTTTGATATTCGTATCTACCCATAATAAATATCTATCGTATATTTTTTCGTACCTCTACACTTACGAAATTAAGTTTACGTCTATAGTTCTAGCAAAAAGATATTTTAAATAGATGTGTCCTATTCACTATAAAATAGTCCAAATTTCATGTTTTTTAAATATATTTTGGTGTATTAAAGAGTTTTTAATTTTCAACAATGGATAGGGAAATGAGGGGAAAAAAAAATCCTAATAGAAACCAATTCAATTAATTGGATTGTGACATCTATTAAATTGTAATTAATGCCTCTGCTACATTTATGAAATTTTGGATTTTTCCTTTCGAAAACCATTTAAATCCACGTGTCAAATTATTGCCTTCTTCATTAATTGATTTTGGCATATTATTTCATTTTGTGTTTTTTAGGCAAAAACCAATATGAATAGCGGAGAAAAAAAAAATCGTATGAAATTGTAAATTTTCATATTTTTTACACGTGATTGTTATATTTCTTACGTCAATTTCCTAAAATGGGAAAAATTAGTTTATATTATTCGTCCATGATATTTCAATAATGAAGATTAAAGATATAAATAAACATACAAACTTAACTTGTATACGACGCCGTTTGGCTAGCTGGACATTAATTAAAATAAGGACCCATTAACTTAGTTGTAGTTATAAATGGGCCTAGCCCATTACTGAGAACAGTTTTTTTTTTTTTTCTTGTAAGATATTATTCAACTATATTCAATCCCGGCACAAAAACCTGAACAAATTAGGTATTAGGGTTTTTGTGCCGGAATCGAAGTCTATTACTGCCTCATCTCTGTTACTGTTTCTGAATCAGTGAGGATAATGGGGAAAAGTAGGCGTAAACAGAAGTAATACCTCCACCGCAGCTTCCGCCGGATGTGCCCGAAGAGGATATTGAATTTTCCGACGAAGATTTGAAGTACGTAGAAGAGAACACTGCGTACGCCCGATTCGTCGCTCGAATAGACACAGCTGCAATCAATAAGTGCGTCTATTCTCTCGCAACATTTTTTTTTTTCTAATCGTCGTTTGGTCTCGAGACTTTTTGTTGGTATCCTGGTGTTTTTGAGTATAAGGGTTAATTTTGTTTGTATTAGTGTGCGCTTTTTTGTGCCTGAACCAATACATGCTATATACGAAATGTGTTGGATAGAATTCCTACTAATTACCTTATGAAATTCACACATCCAACTGTGTTAGTGGTTCTTAATTTGTAGATGATCTATCTAATCAAAAGTTTGAATGAAAAAAGAGATCTTGTTACTTAGTAAGATTTATTGGCTTGTGGGAGTTATAAATGAGTATGTCTGCTTTTTCGTTTGTCATGTAATGTGTGTCAATGATATATTGTTATGATTTTGCCAGACAATGCGGTGGTAAAGTAAAGACAGTAGAGGATAAGTATGAAGAAGAACGATCAAAGAAGAAGACACATCAGGAAGAGAAAGGGAATGGCGAGATTTTAGTGGATCCTGTCGACGTGCTCCCTGTTAAGACTTTAGATGGAAAACTCCACTATAGAACTGGTACTAAACATTAAAATCTGTTTTGTTTTTGTTTAATTGTTCAATTGTAGCATTCTAATTGGTGTTTCTTCTATTTTTGTGCCAACTGTTTGTATTTCGTATGATTCAGTGACAAAGAAGTCCAAATTAGCTGAAGGCAACACTGATGAAGCAGAACAGGACGTTCTTGAAGATGAACATATATTGAACAAATCTGAAAGGAGAGCTAAATCTAAAAAGAGTAAGAAGGAGGCAAAGAAACAAGAGAAGGAATTCCCTAATGAGATTTTACAAGAGGAAGAAACACCCCAAGCCGCAGTTCTGGTATGCCTGTTTCGAGTTCTCTGTTCTTATTTTCGTCGCATTGTTGCTGAAAGTTTTAATTTTCTTTCTTTGACATGCTTCTTCAATGTCCATGCTAGTGCTTTTCCATCAGAAGCATTTGGAACAACTTTTTGGATTTAATTATGCTGAAAAGTGGATTATGACAAACATATTGCTTTCATCATTTTTTCTAACATCTGAATGATGTTCTACTTTTGTCAGGCAGAAGTGAAAGAAGAATTATCTGCGGAAGAGAAATTTGAAAATAATAAAAACAAACTCGCGGAGTTGGGAGTGCAACTACTTTCTGATCCAGAGGCAAACCTTAAATCCTTAAAGGAAATGTTAGATATCTCCAAAGACGAGAATACGAAGATAGTGAAACTTAGCTTGCTATCTCTGTTGGCCGTTTTCAAAAATATTATTCCTGGGTAAATATATCAACTGGTGTAACACTTATTAGCTAATTATCCTCTTAATTCTCCTCTTCTATGATGTTGGACTTCAGCGTTTTCATTTTGTTTGTGGTACCAGCTATCGGATTAGACTTCCTACAGAAAAAGAGCTCGAGATGAAGGTCTCAAAGGAAGTGAAAAAAACCGGTTCTATGAGTCTTCTTTATTAAAAGCGTACAAGGTATGCATATCAATTGTACTTTATCCTCAATTTTTCTAAAGTATAATTATAATTAAACATTTTCTTTTGCTGCTGATGTCCTTGTTCAGGCATATCTGCAGAAGTTGATTACATTAGAAAGCTACAATGTATAACCAAATTGCCACACGGTGCCTTTGTACATTGCTGGAAGCACTTCCTCACTTCAACTACCGTGATAACCTGTTAATTGCTGTTGTTAGAAATATCAGCTCTCTGGATGAAGTCGTAAGGTTCGTATTATTTTAACCTTTTAAGAGACAAAGATTTATGAATTATGATCAGCTGATATATCATAGAATCTAACCCAAAGTGGAAGTGTTAATATTTTTTCTTTCCTGTCCCACCATTTCTTGCACCTGTTTGTGTTTGCAGAGACTTTGTTGCTCTACTATTAGGTCTCTTTTCTCCAATGAAGGGAAACATGGTGGTGAACTAACCGTGCAAGCTGTACGCTTGATTGCTGATCATGTCAAATCTCACAATTGCCAACTTCATCCCAACTCTATTGAGGTATCCATGGGTCACATTTTAAGATATTTTAAGAGCCACATTCTATGCACCACGTCGCTGAGAATGGTATACAAACTGCTCGTGATGGAGAAACTAGATCACCAATTAAAAAATTAAATTTGCAAATATATTGTAATAATACGAGGTGCTTAGTTACTCGAGAACATTCTGGTTTCATTCTTATCTCTTTGGGTCTGTTGTCATTTTACCTTGGTTCCTTTTTTTGTCCTTAGGTGTTCATGTCCATACGCTTTGATGAAGATATTGGAAAGCGTGATCGAGAGGATGAACATAAGAAGAAAAACAAGAAGAATTATAAAGGACCAGGAGGAGCAAAATCAAGTGCAGGAAAATGAGAGGAAAAAATCCAAGCAAGAAATGATCTCTAAGATCAGAGACGAAGTAATATACTTTTCTTTTTTGCTTTAGATTTGTTGGTTGAAATATAATCTGGTTTTCTTCTTTGTTAATAACCATTCAAATGACAATTAACATCTAAAATGGCTTCAATTTTTACTGTTTGTTTGATATAGATTCATTACTTTCTATAGGTTACTGCTGATTACAAAGGAGTTACCTATGAACCTGGTGCCATGGAGCGACGAAAGATGCAGACAGAGACACTTTCTGCTGTTTTTGAGACCTATTTCCGTATCCTGAGAAATACGATGTATACGATTGGCGAAAGGTATTTTATTAGATTGTTAAAGCTATTAAACATTGTGTTTTATAGTTGTCGTGAATAGAATTGAAATATGTTCTGTTCTAATCAGTTCAAAAGATATGATTACGTGTCTGCAAAATTGGTTTCCAGCAGAATTCTTATAGCTGGCCATAAGGCTGTGTTAATGTTAATCTTTTAAATTCTTATTTACAACCTCATATAAACTAATGCAGAGCAGAAGATAACCCAGCTTTGAATCCGGGCGCCTTTGGATCACACCCTTTGCTTGCTCCATGCTTGGATGGATTGGCAAAATTCACCCAACAATTGGACTTGGATTACATTGGAGATCTCATGAACTATCTAAAGAAGCTTGCTTCTAGCAGTAGCATCTCCAACGATTTAAAACAGAAAAAATCAAATCTGTTGACAGTATCTGAACGCCTGAGGTGTTGCCTTGTCGCCTTTAAAGTGATGAGGAGTAACTTAAATGCCTTGAATGTTGACTTGCAAGACTTCTTTGTCCAGCTTTACAACCTTGTTCTTGAGTACCGTCCTGGAAGGTTTGTTAGATCTTATTCCCCTTTTTATTGCGACATAAGCCAAATTAAGTTATAACATTCGAAGATCTTAAACAGGGATTCAGGTGTAGTGTTGGCAGAGTCTCTGAAGATAATGTTGTGCGACGACAGACATCAAGACATGCAAAAAGCAGCCGCTTTTGTGAAACGCTTAGCCACATTCGCACTATGCTTTGGATGTGCTGAATCTATGGCTGGTAATAAGCATTACTAAACACTTACATCACATGTCCTTAACTCGAAACCAGTCTCTCATTCTACAAAACTTATTCTCTTATAGCGCTTGTCACTTTGAAAATTCTACTTCAAAAGAACGTCAAATGCAGAAACCTTTTAGAGAACGATGCTGGAGGTGGCTCAGTTTCTGGTTCAATTGCAGTAAGTCAAAGATTTTTATACTCTCATATACAAAATTTGGAATAAAATATTTTTGCTTCGATTGCAGAAATATCAACCATATGCAACAGATCCTAACTTAAGTGGGGCTTTAGCAACAGTACTTTGGGAACTCAGTCTCTTGACCAAACATTATCATCCAGGGATCGCTACAATGGCTACAACAATCTCAAACATGAACACTTCTCAAAGCCAAACGTTTCTGTCTGCAGTGACTCCAGTTCAGGCCTTTGCAGATTTCTCTCTTCAGAAGGAATCCTTCGAGCTTAAGAACGAGTCTCGAAAATTGAACAACAAAAGGAAACGAGAGAGTTCTTCTGAAGAAGATAAGAATGTTCCAGAAATAGACATGGACAAAGTCAGGAAGAAATTGAAAGAGAATTTTACTATTCTTCGAGATATAAAAGAAGACGAGAGAGTTAGAACAGAGTTGCAGTCGGAGAAGAAAAAACAAAAGAAGAAACAAAGTAACGTGGTGAAGAAGAAACAAAGTAGCGTGGTGAAGAAGAAACTTAAGAGCCCTAATCCACTTGAGACTATTTAAAGGCGCCTTTTTTTGTCCCTTTAACGTTTATATACATTGCTAACATTTAAATTTTGTGAAATCTATCTTTTTTAGTATACTATTATATGCATTAAAGGGGCATTTTTTTGTCAATTTCTGTTCACGTACACGTTAGTAATATGGAAAATCATATTAATACAATAATTTATAGTATTTAAATGTTTATTTAATCGAACTAACTTGTAGTAACTTGTGTCAATGTCATATAAAATTCTATGATTTATGCAAAACAACAAAGTCATACATGTGGCTTAAGAGTTAAAAGATACGCAGAATCATTATCTTTAGCCACTCACAGTTAGCCACAAATCGTGAATTCATATTAAATAATTTACTTGGTTATAAAAAATCAAATTGCAAATCTCAGCTAATATATGTTGAAAAGCTGTGAACAGCAAATTGTTGTTACCCACAAAGAGTCCAGCCGTACAAATGGTACAAGGAAGATACGGTACATGTGAGTCTGTTGTTCTTTTACGCTAACTTTTTTTTGTCAACTATCCTACTGATTATTAAATTTCAGTCCTACTATTGCACTTAAAAGATTCGATTTTGGTGTCTTGAGGATTTGTAAAATAACTACACCATTTAGCCATATGTCCTCGGTGTTCTTACACTAACTTAAGACCATTTGCATCAAGGGTTTAAGGGGATTTTTAGCTCAGGTTCCAAGAAATTTTTAACTAAAAAAAAAAAATCTAAATAGTGAAGAGCCGATTCGCCAGAGAGAATCCGCAAGAGACGGGTTCGCCATGTGGCGAACCCTGATTGGCTTTGTTTTTTAATTTTTTTTAATAAGAACTCCTCTAATAAGTTTTTTTAATGTATATGCTCTAATACTTTAATACTTGTGCTTATTACATGTACAAGATAATAAATTTTTTTTCGAATATAAGTTTTTTTAGAAAGAAAAAATATATTTGGTTAAATGATTAAGTGTCTCATGAGATATTGACAAAATTTCTTTTAAGGAAACAAATCGAATTATTATTTTTCAGTTTGACCAAAAATAAATTTAAAATCACGACCAAAGATAATTACAAATAATCTTAAAATAGATATTATGCATATTCAATAAGCATAAATATATTTGAATTAAAGAATGTTATATTTTTGATATTGATTTTTAATGTCTTTTCAAGTTTTCAAAGCGGAATATCCACGCATTGTATCATAAATCCGTTTTAATATATTCATTAAAATCAAATAAAATGGAGAAATATTAGTGTTAGGTGATGGGATGATATCATGATTATATATATAATCAACATGAAAATATAAAAATGATTAGAAGTATTAACAAATTATATATATTAGTGGATAAGTATCATTATGAGAATTATCCGTACGGTCCGTGAAATGAAACTTGCAAATAGAATATTCATTCTCAATCAGTTACTTTCGTCAAATAGAATTTCTTCGATCAGTCAAACAAAAAAGAGAAGAAGATCGAAGAACAATTTCTATCAATTCACGAAAACAAACAGAAGAAGAAGAAGATGATGATGATGATTCTACTCTGTTGATAAATCATCACCAGATAACGAAGCGACGATTTCCGTTAAATCAGTGATTCCAGATCGAAGAGATTCCACAACTTTCTCGAAGACGAAAACATGACAAGGAATATGAAGAACACCTTTCTGAGCAAATCCATATTCCTGAGCTGATCGATTAAGCAATCTAACGAAAATCGGATGATTCAATAACTCTGCACTCACCACGAATCTCTCCATCTCTTCGCCGACGTTAACTGGAACATGACCGGAAGGAACAATCGAAGTGACTGTTGCTCGCTTAACGATGAAATCAGACGACGTCGGAGGGTGAATATCGCCGCTGCGAATTCGATTACAGGAGGATGAATCGGCGATTCGTGAGATACGGCGAATCAGAGGCTTCATTTTCTTCTACTTTAGACAGGAAATTTCAAAAAAATTGGAGACAGAGAGAGTAAAACCAGAAGAATGCGATATTTATTGAGAGAGACGATAGCTGATTGGTGTGTTATGAAAAATATGTGTATTATAATTTAATTTAATACTTGTTCACAAAATGAGTCAAGTCAATTATACAATTAAAAAAAAGTACCTTATTTTTACATAATACCATAATAATCAATTTTCTATATTTGAATTAATTTTCCAGTAATATTTTAAAATAATAATTTGACTATACTGAATTTCCAATAAGTTTGCAAATTGATGGAAGAAAAATATAATATATTGCAACGATTTTTTTTGTTTTTTGTGTTAACGTCATACTTTACAAATGTTAATTATTAACAAACACTAGTATTTTTTATATCATATTTTTATATATATCGTATTTAAGGAATTAATATTCGTTTTGATTGGAATAAACACAAAAAAGGAAGAAAAAAAAGAGAGTAAATAATAAATATAAAATAAATAAATTCCAATTAACGGTTGACTATTTTTGGAGGGAACAAAGGTAAGTATATGGGCCGGGCCTTATAGATTACGGGCTTGGGGACAATAATTTTGAGATCAAAAGACACAAGTTAAGCTATATATGTTCCTCAACTTACTATATTGGTTCTTGAAGTTTTGCTTCCATCTTCTCTCTTGTTTTTTAAATTCGTGTGATCGATCGTTGATATTTGCATCTATTTTCTTCATAAACTCTGTGCTACTCTAATTTTATTTCTACAATTTTTCTTCTTTTGTGAGCAAGACTTGTCTTGATAAAAACAGAGAACAAAAAGAAGAAGTGGTCGTTTTTGATAGTACAGAGAACGGTCAAGATGGTAAGACTTTTTGGTTTTACTCTGCTACTCTCTTATGAGATAACGAAGAAGCCTGAAATTAGTTGTTTCCTTTTTCCATTTTTTGTGGTTTAACTCGGAAACCACATCAAAAAGAATCTTCTCTAATATATAGAAGATATGGACCTCTCTACTCATTGCCAATTGGTTTTAAGTTGGATGTCCATATTCTAATATGGTATCAGAGCTCACGATTCGCGCTGTCCAACCCGATCCGACCCAAAGTTGATCTAATTATTGACAACCTAATCCCAAAATTGGTGTCGTCGATCCATCTTCAAACATACCGAGATTAATGGCTAAATCACCATTATCTCGAGGGGGCATATTAGAGAATAATATCACACATCGGAAGTTGGAAATGATCTTCTCTAATATATATAAAATATGGACATCTCCACTCATTGCCAATTGGTTATGTTCATATTCTAATAAGGCGAAGGTTACAGCTGATGAGCTTAGAGCAAGCATGGATCGTAAGAACAATATCCGTAATATGTCTGTCATAGCACATGTTGACCATGGTATGATTATTTTCATTACTTTATTTCTGTGAGATAAGTCTTTCATCATCATCATCATCATCATCATCATCATACTTGACTTGATTAATATTGTCAGGAATCATTGCTGAAGAAGTTGCGGGTGATGTTCGAATGACTGATACACATGCAGATGAAGCAGAGCGTGGTATTACAATCAAATCCACTGGTTTCTCACTTTACTACTCAATAAAAGACGAAACTCTGAAGAAGTACAAAAGTGAAAGAGATGGTAATGAGTATTTTATAAATCTGATTGATTCCCCTGGACACTTTGACTTTTCATCTGAAGTCACAGCTTTGTGATCTTGTGGTGGTTGATTGCATTGAACTTCACCTTGAGATATGTTTAAAGGACTTGCAAGATGACTTCATGGGAGGTGCATAGATCATTAAATCAGATCCAATAGTCTCTTTCCGTGAGACTGTATGTGAAAGATCTTGCAGAAGAGTGATGAGCAAATCACCAAATAAGCATAACCGTCTATACATGGAAGCACGTCCTTTGGAAAAAAGTCTTGCCCAAGCCATTGACGAAGGCCACATAGGTCCAAGAGACGATCCTAAGATACGCTCCAAGATATTGTCTGAAGAGTATGGATGGGACAAAGACCTCGCCAAGAAGATATGGGCATTTGGTCCGGAGACCACAGGACCTAACATGGTTGTGGTCATGTGTAAAGGAGTCCAATACATCGGGACATGATCTTCCTAAGCCATGTTTGACCATTGGGACATGTTGACTTCGGATCCTATGGAGACAGGTTTACAAGCATCTGCTATTGTTGAAAACATCAGGAAACATCTGCACATCACTCCTCTCTCTGAGTTTGAAGACAAACTATAAGCCCAAAAAATAGAGCTCCTTAAGTAATATTAAGGCCTGGTCCATATATTAATATATATCATTGTTTTTATATCGTTCGTGGGCCTATTACATGGGCCTCGTTTTATATGCGCTATTAGGCCTTTGTAAATGAAACTGCAGCGTTTTAATATATGGCCCACGGAAATTAAAAACACGCGCCATACGCGCTTGCTTTCAATTATTAATTTAGTTTTATAACACCCATGTGGGCCTGGTCTTATAAGCAATTCGGACTGGCCCATATATAAATTTGTTATATTATCGAATTTGCACAACGTGGGCCTCGTTTATATGCGTCATTTTGCCCTTCGTAAATTGCGATCTACAAGGTTTCTTTTTATGTGTTCTGTATTTTGGTGGGAATTCTGCACATAAGGTGTTCGATATAATGCCTAAACCGTTTCTGTACAGAAGATCTTTCATCTCTTCCGGTCTGATTCAGTTACTGAAAAGGAGTTTTTTTGGAGAAAGTGAAACCTTATTATTTTCTCCTGGAAAAGCATTGCAATGGACATTTATTCAGGTGAGACAAAAGTCAGGTGGAGGATGGAGACCCAAGAAGAAAATATACCATAGAGTTCATGAGCTTGATAAAGCAATCGACTTAAAGAAGAAACCAGCTCTTATACTTCAACTTAAATCCATTATACAGGCACAGAAACATGGAAGCCTTCTTTTAAGGGATCTTGAGAAGAATGTTGGATTTGTTCAAAAGTGGAACTTAATGGCCACCATTGAGAAGTATCCTATGATATTTTATGTTGGAGGTGGAAACAAAGAACCTCCTTTGGTTATGCTGACTGACAAAGCCAAAAAGATTGCAGCTGAGGAAGGTGAAGCTACAGAGTCAATGGAACCTATTCTGGTTAAGAATCTTAGGAAATTATTGATGATGTCGGTTGATTGTCGAGTGCCTTTGGAAAACATTGAGTTTATTCAGTCAGCAATGGGTTTGCCTCAAGATTTTAAGACTACATTGATCCCTAAGTACCCTGAATTTTTCTCTTTGAAAGTTATCAATGGAAAAGTTAATCTTATTTTAGAGAACTGGGATTCTTCACTAGCCATTACTGCACGAGAGGATACGTTATCCCGGGAAGGAATCCCGCAGTCAACTGAGTACAGAAAGAGGGTCAGGATCACAAAGGATGGCAATTTCTTGGGACGAAATGCTTTTAAGATATCTTTTCCTCCTGGTTTTAGGCCTAACGCAAGTTATTTAGAGGAATTTGAGAAGTGGCAGAAAATGGAATTTCCATCTCCTTATCTAAACGCTAGAAGATTTGATGCTGCAGATCCTAAAGCTAGGAAAAGAGTTGTTGCCGTGCTTCATGAACTGCTTAGTTTAACAATGGAGAAGAGAGTGACGTGCGCTCAATTGGAAGCATTTCACTCTGAGTATCTACTTCCATCAAGATTAATTCTCTGCTTGATAAAGCATCAAGGGATCTTCTACATTACTAACAAAGGAGAAAGGGGTACAGTCTTTCTGAAAGAAGCTTATGGTGGTTCAAATTTGATCGAGAAATGCCCGTTGTTATTGTTTCATGATAGATTTGTTGCACTCTGTGGTCGGAAAAGTAGTCAGTCTATTTAAGAAAATGCAGTCTTCAAGTTTTATTGCCTAATCTTACATCAAACCAGGGATGTGTATCACAAGGCATATTACCTCATTGATTCTGTTCCAGCTGATAAAATCCAGTTTAAAGGGATCTCAAGCTTACAAAGATTTCACTGTATCCTTTATTCATATATGTATTTTTACAGTCCACTAGATATATTATGTGAAGAAAAGAAAAGTACTTGTTAAGATTTTAACTTTTTGCCAACAAACAGAAGTGTAAAGACTATCTGGTTGATTGCGGATGCTAACTTGATGAAAGCCAGTATGTGTCAATGTTCTGATATAGTACCAAGGGATATCTGACTATGTACTGTGAATGTGATATGATCTATCTTGTCCATGTGGGGGTTGTGAATGCAGCTGGTATTATAATACACTCTCTTTATTTTCTCTGTGTACACGACTCTCTTGCTTGTTTTCTAGAGAAAACGATAAGGGAATCTTCTTAGTGTTTACACACGACGGAACATTTATTTGAATGCAGGGAAAAGAGGTCCAGAACTCATGTGGCTTGTGAAGGCATCATGGGAAAAGAGCCAAAGGGAAAGACAATTAAGTCACACTCCATAATCCCCATTTTCGAGCTGAGTCGCATTCATGTTCAAAAACAAAAGGTCAGTGTTTTCATTATTAGCCTTTATTTTCTATGACAGTTTTTATGGTAAATTTACACTCAGTGCATTATAACAACCAAGTCCTGTCTCGTTCTTTTCTGCTGGCCACGTCTGTATCTTCATTTAAAGTCATCTTTTTAAAAATCGTTTTCAGAGATAAACAACAAATTTTTCATGGTGTTGAATGATAATAGGCTGCTGATACATCAATTTTTCTTTGCTTTGTTGGATAAACGACTAATAAACATTTGGTTTCTCGTGATAAACTGGCTAGTTAGTTGTCTTTTTTTGTTCTTCATTAGGTTCCGTGTCTTTTTTGAACATGTTAATTAGCGTATATATAGTCGAAACCTATCAATTTGAAATCCATAAAATACACCAATTGGCACAAAAGAAAATCCAAAGTCAGATTCTTTGATTTCTCTTTATTGAAACTTTAACAAGTAAATGGATTCCTGTCCTTGTCATTTGGCATCTCATCCAAATGAGGGGTACATAATTTAAAGCATAAAGCCAAGATCTTGTGGCTGATTCAAGCATCAGGATCAATTAAACCCCCATCTTTGAATTTTATTTGTTCTCTTTTCCATTTCTGCATTTTCCTTTGATAGATCCAAATCATAGACCAAACGTGAGGATCTTCCACTAACATCTCGACGTATCAACCACGAATTGAAATCGATACGTTGATGTTGCATTTGGTTAGAGAGAACTTAGAAAACTACTGACAAAGACTCATAACCACACTGTGATATTTGTGTTTCTTCTTCTATTTCTATTGACTAATCTGGGACACTTGTTTGTACACAGACAAAGACATTGGCTTTCTTTTGAAAACAAAGAGAGCCCCAATTAGATAGTTGTGGATTATGATGCAAAAATAACCAACTTGACTCATAAAAGATCAAATCTTTAGGGGTATCATTTTCATGTATGGATGTTTTGATTTCTTGGGGACAAAATTTTATGGTCCATTATTGTACAGTGGTCCTACAGTCCCAACCATTTTTCTGTGAATTATGTGTACTGTTTTGGACAGAAGAACACATCATGCAATCCCCCAATATTATTTGCCTTCGTTGTTTGGTCCAATCTGAAACATCTCTATGTCTCTCTCTCCTCTCATCTTTTTCTTTTGAAAAATCATTTTCAGCATTTCCAAAACCCCAAACTTAATTCACTATTAATAAATAATGATTAAATTACATTAATCCAGAAGTATTTGTACTCCTTTCTTTGTATAGTATTATTAGATAATCTTATCTTAATGCTTCTTACTAAACTAATCGACGTGTCCTAACTAAATCCATGATAAGGTTATAATAATTGTTGCTTTGTGGTCATTACTTGGTGTTGATTAAAAGATTAAAGATGCCATATCTTCAGCCTGAAGCTCCTCATGCATGTCTGTTTTATTTTTTCTCTGTTTTAGAAATTGCTATTTTCAAAAAGGAAAATCATAAACATTGTACAAAACTTTTGATTTTTCTTTATTTTCTTTTGATGCTCATATCTTTTTTATTGTTTCTTGATACCCACATCAGCATTTTAAACACCTTTTGTCCCAACAAAATATCTTTTTATTCATTGAAATAGTCCAATCTGTTTCCCTTAATAACTATCCACATGAAGAGAACTTTCATGTATACATTAACATTAAGCAAACATATACTTTATATATCTATAACATATGCTTTATATGAACCAATTCCATGTTTGATATGATGTCTGTCCACTAACCCCAACCAAACTACATAAATGATTTGGGTAGTTGGCCATCTTTCTCTTCTTTTAAAATTTGATTTGTTTTTTTTTCACTTTGAGATGTGAATAAGTGCCTAATATAGACAAGAAAGAACTATTTCAAACATTTTTCAATACACTTTTATCTGCTCAATAGAGGAAAAGGTATCCATGAACAGTTACTAGTTGTGGTGGGGTTATCCGACTGAGATAGTGAAAGCTATCATATTTTGCCTATTCTATAGGTTATTCAGATGGGTCTATAATCACATTACAACTCTTTTACTTCTCTCTTCCTGCATCATCGAAATCAAGTTCCAAGTTATGTTATGATATAATCATTACAAAATCTGACATTGATTCTGTCCAAAAACCAATTAGAACAACATATGTGCAGGTCTATTGTGATCATAATGATTCATGTGTTTGTGAGTTGTGAGAAAGGAAAGAAAGAAGATTATATATAAGAAAAGGGAAACTCTTTGAGGTCTAAATCTACATCACATGAGCTTTGCAGTATTCTTGTTCAGTGGGATAAGACTGATTGCATTTTCTATACGTTTTTATATTTAATAATTCTCTTTAAAATTATTCATCTTTTGAATTGGATGATACTAATGATGGAAAATAAACAATTGTCTTGTGGCTTTTTCTGTAGTGAATTTTCAGGAGACTTCACACCAAATCCACATCCAGAAAAGAAAAGAGAAAGAACATTTTTTTTTCTTTGGCTTTGGTAAATGTTAGGTTATTGTTATTCCCACTTTAAATGAAAAACAAAAAAAATGCTCTAAGTGCTTTTTTTTGCTAGTCTTTTAAAGGTTATCACTTTGTGATTGTCTTTTACCAATACCACTAATCCCTTCTAAGGTTTTTTGTGAATACATTGCTTAAAGGATAGGTTTTGGGTAATTGTCACTTTAAAGTTTGTATTTTTCATGATTCTTTTGTGTGATTATGATTCCAGTTCACATTATTGACAAGGAAAGATTGTTGAAGGTTAAAAAGAGGTGAGAAATGTTTTTGTTCCCATTTGAGCTCTCTTACCTATTCATAGTTTACATAAGTCAAATCGAATTGATGGCTTAGAGGTGAAAAATATGAGAAATGGGACCCCTTTTCCAATAATAAGATACAATACAATAGTGTTAATAATTTAATAATTAATTTAATATATAATAATATATTCTTAGGACATAGAACAACAAAGGCAAAAGCTAAACAAAATGAATAGTGAGGTTGGACCATTTCATGAGTGCCCCCTTTCACAAGGTAATCTATAAAGTTTTTTGTGTTCCCCAACATCATTATCATCATCCCTCCTCTTCACATCTATCTATTATTTTTCTTTTTGTCAATGGCAAATTATATTAGGTCATGACCCGTCCAATAGTCAAATTCCTACATAATGTAAGCGGAGGAACTCGATCGCTGATTATGCAAATAAGCTACCTTATATGGATTTACCGTCTGCTACTAAGATAACAGCCATTTGCTCACATCTATCTATTATTTCTCTCATTTGAATTAATTATTCCAGATATTTATATTTTTGATAAATAAATTATTAAAAGTTGATCTATACTTTAAACTATCAATGCATAAATTTGTGTAATTTAATTAAATTGAGAAAAATCTATATTGCCAAAATCATCTAACAACATACCACTTTTTATTTTATTAGTAACTATATTGATAAGATTGAATAATTAATCGATATTCTTCCTCTAAAATTTCAAACAACATCAGATAAATCAACTTTCTAAAATCAAATTTTATGTTGATGTATAATTTTGGATAATTCTTTTGTTTAGTATGTATTGCACCACTTCTAAATATAATTGTTTATTTGATCTTGTATCATCAATGTTATTTAAGTACTTAATATTTAAACAAAATAAAAATAAACACCTTTCATGATATTAAATGTTTCTACAATTTGACTACATATAGTTTTCCATTTTCTTAGTTTATATAATCTAGAAGTTAGCATGATACATCATTTTAGTTTTTTTTAACTCTTGAGCTGACATTTACCAACAAAAAAAACTCTTAAGCTGACATTTTATATACATAATATTATAGACAAATTCAATATTATTTTGACCGTTTTCTTTTTGTATATCCCATCACTTTACACTAAGTCTTCCACTTTTAATTCTTTTGTTATATTTATATATTCTTATACATATATTTATATAATAATAATACATAAAACCGTATAGAAATGGTCCTTAGATTCTTCAAATGTCTACAAATATATAAATAAAGTAATTTATAAAAAATAAATATCAATCGGTCAAGCACTAGAAGAAAACAATATTATAATTTAAATCTATCTCGAACCCTAAATGATATAATGCATAACTACAAGATTTTTTGAAGCCAAAATTTGATAGGCAAAACCGCAATTCAACTGTAGACACTTTGCTATACATATAACTTACTCTAAATTTTTTAACATGTGGAATGATACAAATATTTCAAATTGAACTTACATTTAATCATTTGAGCAAAAACAATATTTATATCCACAACTATATTTATGACATTGTTAGTATAAATCACTTTCACGACCACACATGTTTGTTCCTCAATATGTTACTATATATTTCTATAAGCATGCAACATACAAAAACTAGCTCAAACGATAATGTATGTGTAGATAATGTTTAAAGTGATCCCTAGTGGAAGTTTTTTTAACCTTTTTGACATACGATATTTAGTGCAGGATTTAACCAACTCTGGTTTCATCATTTCGTTTACTTTCGGCTTTAGAAATGTAGTTTTGATAAACATATAAAAATATATGATTGGTGAATATGTAAACGGTACTGTTTTTGCAAAAATTTAATAACTAAATTTAGATAATAGTTTGTTATATAATACAAATTTAATTTTTTACAAAACCGTACCGTTTATATAGACTTTGTTCGTTTGCTGGTCGCTAGCGACCACGACCAACAATCGCGACTAAAACATGTTTATTTTGTGAACCCCAGTTCATCGATGATCACAACGACCAGCGATTACAATTTTCGATCGTTATTTTATTTAGCGATCTGGAACGATTGTCAAACGAACAAAAATTTATTTTTTTATCGCGTTCACTGGTCGCAGTCGCTAGCGACCAACAACAAACATGCCATATTCACAATCATATATTTTTATATTAGACCATCCACATTAGTGAACCTCTCTAGGGGGTTCCTAAAGAAAAAAAAATTGAAAAAACGTAGAACCAATCAGAGTCCGCCACGTGGTGGACCCGGCTCTTCCAAGTCCTTATCCGCGTTTTTTCTTTCTTTTTTTCAATTTTTTTTCCTCCCTAAAAACACCATTTCCTAAGAGGATGCCCTTGAGTTTTTATCAAAACTACATTTCTACTATTCTACACTTAAATTATATTTGTATTACACCGACTTTTATTCCACACCATAAAAGTTGTAATTACCAATTGAACCTGAATTTTAAAATGTCATGATTTAGAATATCGAAGACTCATTAGTTGATCCGCATGTGAAAGCACAAAGATGTCTACATCCTAAATCTATTAATATACAAATCTAATATCCACTTAGAGGATATATATCATAAGATTAACATAACGTGTAATGATTTTCTCTATAATTAAACAGAATAAAGTAAAATAAATAGGCTTTTGAGACTTTTTATTCGTGCACCGAGTAGTATATCCTCTTTAATGTTCGCATGATCTCTTCACATCACTATCTTCTGTCCTCTTTATTTATATTTTTTTTTATATATAAATCATTTTCTTATCAAAAGTATCTACTTATATTTATTGATACTAATATATAGTAGATTAATCATGTATAAGCATCTGTTAAAGCTACTTTGAAAATTTTGAGTCTTATTTTACTTAGACTGAATTATGAATAAATTTAATCAGGATTAGTTACATTACTGAAATACAAAAACTAACATAGAATAATATTCTCAAAAATTAAACCTAAAAAGAAAGTAAAAATATTTTAAATCCAAAAGACCGGAAAGAAAAATATTTTAGAAAGGATAAAAACTCAGAAAATGGCTCTTAGCCTAGTGGCAGGCGATAAGTCCACATAAGACAGCTCATTTGCATAACCTAGAATCGAGTCCCCCCGCCTACATTATGTAGGAATTTGACTATTGGGTCGACCAGTTGTGGCCTAATATAATTTGCCGTTGAGTAAAAAAAAAACTCAGAAAATTACAATCCAGACCTGAAAAAATTAAAATACTATTTGACAAATACATTTATGAAATCTCTTGTAATTAATCATGAAAACATATAAAAATAAAGAAATAGAGGATTGGAAAAATAAAACAAGGGGCTAAAGACAAATAGTCCAATAGTTTTTTTTATATTACAAATTTTTAAAATAATAAGGATTGAATTGTATATATATAATAATATGACAGAGATTTAAAAATTATTAGGTTTGTCGATTAAAAGAAAATAAGTGAGTAAAAAAAAAGTTGTCAGGAGGAGTACGCAGCACGAACAACAGCGACATTTGCGCGCGTCCGACGTGTCAGCTTTTTACCTCTTCCACTGTCTCTTTCCGTCTTCTCTCTACGCGTCATTTACGGCGCGTGTCTTTCACTCCCTACTACTGTACTGTTCTTTTTAGGTCCCTTACCCGCGCACTATTTTCTTTATTTTTTTTTTACCACAAATACCTGATCTATTAGCATGAAAACTCGATCTCATGATATACAAATGCACTTGTCTTTTCTAAACTTATCACATGCCACTAAATGTCACTTGCATACTATTTTCTTTATTTTTAAATACTTTTTCCTCTAGTTTTGAGATTATTGTTTTTCTAGATTAAATATACCAATCCAACAAATATAGCAAACAAACTGGACATATCACTATTATCTTTCTGTTTCTATTTATTTTTAAATCAGTTCACTAGAATATAAAATTTTAAAACTATATTTTTCCAAAATTTTATCAACAAAATTTGATTGACCGATTCCTAACAAATTGTCATACACTTAACAATATTACGTAAAAAATAGATTCTTTAAAATTAAATCTAAGTTTTAAATTAATTTTAACAATTTTTTATAAAAATTATCAGATTATTAATCATAAGAAAAACAGAACTAGACAACTTGATTATATCCATATATATATATTTCACAATAATAAAATTTATGTGAATGTTTTTATGTAAATGGGAAATCTTAAAATGATTTTTATTGAAAAGATATATAAAAGGAATATGAAATATGTAAAAAATTCTTCAGGATTTTTCCTTAGTAGTAAAAAGTCTCTAGTGATTTTAATTTCTTAGCTAAAAAAACTAATTTTTAACTAATTTCCGTACAGATTGTTTAATAGGTAAAGAAAAAAAAGTTTCCATTTCCAGAAAGGAGGGTCAAGATGACATGTTGACATGAACGCTAGCGTTTTTGGGAGATCTACAAAGAGGACACGTGTGCACACTGGACCCACATATTCCACACAAACACAAGTGTCTACACGGTAAGATCAACACACACGATTCCTCCTCCCCACAGTTTCTACACATCCTTCCTTTTCTCTTATCCTGCGCTTCCGTTGCTACCGTGCGCCATACTGTTTCCGAACTACTTCCGCAACACGACTGCGCATCTTCTTCGTTCCCGTTATCTAACTCTGCGCCGGTTGCGCCGGTATCCTTAACCTGCGCCAAAACTTGCTCGAGGTTGGTTCGGAGGTTGTTAGCAGTAGCTTCGTTGGTTTGAGCAAGGTCTCGCCAGATTTGATTCTCTATGGAGAGTGACTTCACGCGCTCCTCAAGCGCGTGGTTTATCTTCCCGATTCTATCTCTTTCTTCTTCTTTGACTCGAAGCCTTTTCGCTAGTCCATGCTCTATAGCCTCCATTAACGTCCTCGCTTGCCTTTTCCTCTTCTCTTCGATCTCGAATTTCACTCTCTCCATCTGAACAAAACAAAATTATATCCGTGAGTGAATTAGTACTCAATTGATTGATTCACATTGCAACAAATGCCATTGATGTGAAACTTACATGAAGAGAGACGAATTGATCGATTTCGTGATGTTGTTGATTGATGTGAGAAGAGATATCAATGTCTTGGCCAAGAAAGGAAAAAGGAGTAGTGGTAGTAGTAGTAGTAACGCATGATGATCTAGGGTTCTGAAGAAGAGGGTGATGATAATAACTCGATCTAGAAGAAGAATCTCTGGAGCGTTTTCTCGTCGGTAAAGGGAAGAAATCACTGTCGATATTAGCAGAACAATGATCAGGATAGTAATCTGTAGTGGTGGGAATAGTATCAACGGTGGAGGAACCACCACCACCACCACCACCGTACATATGAAGAAGAGGAGGAGGAGTATCTGAGAAAGGTGAAACGACGCCGTAACCGGTTGTGCAAAAACCGCCACTAGTTGATTCCATGTTGTTATTCATCATAACTTCTCTGAAAATACAAAAACAATCAGAGACTTTTCAGTTGAGAATCATCAAAAGAGAAGAAGAAGATGAAAGAGAGAGTATTATAATTACAATTACAAACCTGTTGGAGAAGAGTTGAGGAGGAGAAAGAAGAAGGTGATGAGCATCAACAGCCATTGAAGAAGAGGAAGTTTAAAAGAAGATAGGAAACTAGAAATGCATGCGTTTCGGTTTTGTTTTTTGTTTGGCTTTGATGTGCGTGAAGAGAGCCTTTGCTTTTCTTTTCTTTTTTTTTTTAAGGTAAAAAAAGACCAAATCGAAACGAACCTCAACCAAATGGTTGTTTCCTATTTATACACATCGATGCGACTAATGTGAAGAGAAGATATTCAAAGTGAGATAAAAACAAACAATTATTTTTGGTAAAATATCAAATTTAATTTATTTAATTTCTTCATAATTTACATACTTCCCATATGTTGTTTTGGTAATTTACTCATTTTGCTTAGGGAAATTATAACAAGTAACCATCAATTTTTAAATAATTAAGAAACTACCATTTAGTATTTACGGGAGTATTGTCACTTTTTAATCATAAGTATCCTTGTTATGATTGTATAACTATTATTATAGGCACATAACGTACATATCAATTTATAAACATTGTTATTGTATAATTAAAATTATAATGTTAACAAATATGTTACATGTATTATTATTATTGTTATTGCTATAAGTGCACTATCTGTTAGAATAAGATTTTTTTCTTACAAAATGGTCCTTTAAAATTATTTTATACTTAAACAAAATTATTTGATCAAAACATATATAATACAAAATTTTATTATTTTACAAAATATAAATATTATGTGATGTAATGAACCTTGATTTAAATTAATCATGATTTTACTATTTTTGTTATTAACTATTTATTGTAAATAGGTAAGAGGTGTAAATTTGAAAAGTAAATGGACATTTAGAAATAAATAAATTCATTAGAGTAAAAAATAGAATAAACTATTGGAGGAAATTTTTATTTTTATTTTTAGAGAAAAATAGAGTTAACTATTAGAATATAGTCTAACGTTTTGATTGATTGAATTGAAATCTTGTTAATTGTATTGGGGTTATTGTGTAAAAAAAAATTAAAAAAAAATTATATTTCAGTTGTTATAATTTTTTGGAGGTGGTAACTTGTACCGAAATAAGCGGGAATTTATTGAATCGTTATTTGGTCATAGTGTATTATTATTAGGAGTAACGCTCGGATTCGGCTTTTGTATTTTTTCTTTAACTGCATCACCGTACCAATAAATTAATGTAGATCGGTTGGACCGTAAATTTAGTGACATTTCAGGGGTATTTTTGGACATATACTCCGTAACAAAAGATGAAAGAGTCATGCTTATTGCCATGTCAGCAGTCCAGCGTGGCGAACATTTTTACTCGGGACCCACACTTTTGTCTTTTGTACGGTCCGTTAAATTGGCTTAATTTTTATTTTTTAAATTTTTATTTCGTACGAGTTTGGCGCCATGTGATGCCAGGACGTGAAACATCTTGGTTATTTCTGCTTGACTCTTTCTTTGACTATTTCTTTTCCAGTTTTTTTTTTAATGTCAAATTATATTTGACCATAATTTGATCGGTTTAATAGTCAAATTCCTATATAATATAGGCAGAAAAACTTAATCCCTGATTATACAAATAAATTATCTTATGTGGACTTACCATCTGCTACTAGACTAATAGCCATTTGCTTTTCCAGTTTTCTTAACATCAACAAATTAAAAGTATCTTTAATAAAAATTCTAATCCATTTATTAGTTAAATTTATATAAACCCAATTTTTTTGAAATGTGTGTATCTTAAAACAATAATAGAGTGACATTTATATTAAATTTCAATAAATAAATCAAGGATGATTTCTGCACTTTAAATTCGATTATCTCAACTGTCCTAGAGTTGATATTTTTTATTTAAAAAAAACTGAAATTAAAGAAAATTGAAATATCAATCAAAAGGTGTAAAATAAAGGTAACCCAACAGATTGGGACATTTTCTTATGAAGATGATTTTAGATAGAAAAGTAACACAAAAAAGACTTAATTCCTACTTTAATTTTATGTCTCTACTCGATTTTGTTCTTCTTTACAATTATTTTTATGCTTTGTTATATTTTCTTTCATACACAATCAAAAGTGATACTATAATGCCTTTTCCTTTTAAAAGCTTTCAAGTTCCCACCATCTTAATTTGTGTTACAAAGTCCAATTATATTAAAATGCAAACTTTGTAAAGAAAATGAAATATATATATATATATATATGTATTGGTTAAAAATAAATAAATAGTGAATTGTGGATCCTTCTTTACCTTGACTTTGTTTGTGTGGAATGCTTTTCTTTTCTCTTTGAATAACTTTGGTTCTCACTTTACTTTCTCTTCTAATTTGATTCAACTTAAAGTTAGTGTTGGTGTTATTCATGTGATATCAACATTTCAAAAGAAAAAATAAAACCCATTGTAAGAATCTTAAAGGATTTCGGGTAGATGGTCTATATCTCAAACTTTCGATATAACAACAAATCAATCTATATTTAGATTGTCTGTCTAATTTCATCTAAATTATACATGCAAGATCTAATTACACCCAAAATTAGATAGTGACTACCTAATTCCACGCATAGTATATGAAATATGTCCAATTGCACAAATTGTTGGATAATTATGGTTTTGTTGTAAATCAACAATTGATTACGATTTTAAATCATTAATTAACTAAACTTAAGTATAAATAAAATTAGACAGAATGTCTAAATATAAGTTAATTTGTTCTTTTATTGAATTTTTATAGTGGAAATAGACCGTCGACCCAAAGATTCTTTACCTAAACACTTTGCACCACTATAACAAAGAAAGAATTCATGCTTTTGCTAGTACATATTCACATAATTGTTGTTGCATCAAAGTTATGAAAAGCAAAGACTTTTAACATAGACTTTTGTTATAACATCATATCACATACACCTAGATCTTACAACAATTCAAAAGAGGCTTCATTGGATGTTTAAACGCTTCCCATTAAAGACATGTGTTTCCATTAATTGTTGGGGCTTACTTGTGCATACATATCACATGTACTATGGTCCATACATACGAAGCTCGTGACCTAACTATATACATTTATCGAATGCACCGAAACACATTTGATCTAACATCTTAATCGGAAGGTACAAAGTGTAATTAAATACCATATTTGGATTGGGACTCAAAATATAATAACAATCTAATATAAGAATTGTTATCCAAGTCTATACAATTTGGTGATGAACTATTGATGAAGTTT
The DNA here is from genome assembly GCA_023374145.1 of Lepidium sativum. Lineage (NCBI taxonomy): Eukaryota > Viridiplantae > Streptophyta > Magnoliopsida > Brassicales > Brassicaceae > Lepidium > Lepidium sativum. The sequence continues at coordinate 26,501 of JAKUCM010003157.1, forward strand.
TCTTTCCAAAATCAAGATCATAATATTACTCAAGACCATAGATTAAACTTTTAAATTTGATCGACAAAACCTGATATATATAACTAAATTTGTTAAGTTTAGTTGAATTATGGTAGTAAAGATTTGCATATTTTACTATACTTGATAAAATCTTCTTTTAATAATCAAGACTACAATATTATTCAAAACCATAGATTTTTTTTGCCAACAATTACATCGACAAAATCTGTTCTATAATCTAAACCTAAAACATTTAACATATTGAATAACACGGTAAAATCGAATTTTTGTGGAAAATATGGATATTATCCTGCCTCAATTACGACATTTGAACATATATTGACAACTTTTTACAACTCAATTTTCATTGGATATATACACATTTATTGATGTAATATCATTTCAAATCTGAGAGAAGTACATAGCCAATCGTTGGAGTTAAGTGACAAAACTATTACATTATTGGTAACTCTTATTGGGAAGATAGATGCAAAAGAATAAGATAAAAATAAAAGAGTTAGGTTTGAGAGGTCACAATTGAATTAAATATATGTTGGGCCATCACTTTTTCTTGCTCTTCAAAAAATACCTTACTTAGCCGTATCATCCAAACTTAACTTTCATTATATAACACAACTCTTCAAAGATTTTAATTTCTTTATTTATTTTAAAAATCGTTGCCCCATAAGGAGACAAGAGAAGAGGTTCTGCAAAAAACTTCATGTGTGGTTGTGCTTATGGACAGTGTGTGGTCCCTTTAAGAGAACCAATGTGAAGATTGCATGATTCCCACTACTGCTTTAAATCTCAGCTTCTGGTGAAATGCATTATGATCTCACCACTACTTTTAATTCGTTCAGACCAAAAAAAAAGTAATAAATATTGGTATAAAACGTATATGAATACGAGGAGATTTATTTCATTGAAACTGAAAATTTAAATGTACTGACTTGTTACAATCAGATCATGAACAACATTTACTTCAAGCAAACAGACAAAGATGGTGGTGGTTGTTGTTAATGTAAAGACTTAGTTTATTTGTTTGAATCATACAAAGTTAAAGTTGAGATTAGAAAACAGGTTATATGACTTGTTCTTTTAAGATACTTACACAAAACCCATCACTACATTACTCTGCTTGAAATCCCTACTTTGACAAGACCAATCATAATATGTCTCATTTATTTACTAAGAACTTTCGTTGTGAAGATTGAACAAAGTATGTTTAGGCCTACGCATAACATAATCCCACAAGATGTTTATGTTCCTTTCTTATCAGATGAGGAACGATGTGTTGGATGAAACTTCAATTTAACAAGTTGGTTAAAGACAAGATAGACAAGATGTGCTAAGTCTATATAAAGTCTTTGTTGAGTTGTGGCAAAGACTTATGAGCTTTGAGGTTCAATTTTTGAGTCGTATTTTCTAAACTTGATAAGAGAGTTATTCTTGTTACAAAACAAATGTGTTCTTACAAACTTTACGGTGATCCAGTTCCTTTCATCTTGTGTTTTGATCTAAAGCTCGTGAACTAGCAGATCCAAGATAACAATGAGAGTGTGTTTATAATGCATTTTACTATTACTCACTGATAGAAATTGTGTTATTTAGTTCAAAAACAAGGTCTAACGTGAAGGTCTCGCCAAATGCTTTTAGAACTAACAAAGAAGCTTCGCAGAAGAATCTTCCATATAATGCTTACTAGATCCCCTGTGTTCTAACAGTTAACTAGCTTGACCTATAAAGATATGAGAAGTATAGTGATTGTGAACTAGTCTTTACTCTTAGGACTTGTACGGCTCTTTGATATCCTCCTATGAGCCTGTAAATTTACACATGCCTAGAGCGTGAGTCAACAAAGCCTCTCTTTAATTCTTTAGCAGAGAAGAGGTCTGCAAGACTGCAAACAAGCCATATCTTCTGCGTTTTTTAGCTGGACCTCTTCCCTTGTTCAGAAGCAGAGATGAGACAGGACAAAGCAGGATCTTGGACCATACTTAAGAACTAGGAGTCTTGTGTATACTCTAGTAGCTATGTAACTACAACAGATCGACAACTTCACAAGGATTTAACCAAACTTGCAGTGTAGTATAACAAGATTCAGGTCACATTATCAGATATTCTGAAAAGAGACAGACATCATCCACGTACAGCTTTGGTTTCTCAGCATCATTAGATCTTGTCTTGAATTCGCATATATAAATCTTATGGGAAGATTAACCAGTTATTGTCAATAGGAACTATGTGTAAACTACATAGGAAACATATCAATCTGCAATCCAGCCAAGAGCAATTTAATATCAACTTACAGTTCAATGTATCACAAGTTCAATATGAATACTTTCATCAGAATTTCCTGCAGAATAATGAGAATGGCCTGTTCTTTTTGAGATCGCCAGCGATCAAATAATAAAGGTGACTACAGTTTTAATCATGTGATCAAATACAAAGGTGATGCCATGAAACTAAAGGTGATGCCGTAAAAGTGATCGCTGCAACCGTTTCAAGATGTCGCTGAATTTTTGAGCGACGGTGATATCGTTGCAGCGACACAATGTTTCGTTTTCATTATTGATTTGTCTTTGTTAGTGTGTAAAATTAGGTCGCTGAGAATAGACACAGCGACTAACTAAAAACACGGAAAATAAGTCACTATTCTACACTAACTACGAAACTGAACAATCACAATGAAGTGAACACTTCTGCTTCAGTGAATCTATATAAAGACAACAGATTAAAGGAAAAGTGAAGATTTCTTGCAATCAGAAACACAGAGATAATGCAGACTAAAGGCTTTCAAAGTAGAAAAGAAACAGACTTTGGAGTTACAGAGCGATCCCACTTGGCAGGTCCCTTAAGGCTATAGCAAAAACTAAAGGAAGATCATTTCATTTGGATCAAACATTAAAAGCCAATGAACCAAATTGTGTACTCGAATCTCTGAGACGAGTTTCGATTCAAACCTTTAGAAATAAAAACCTTTAAGGTTGAGATGGAGATTATGAGCTCGAAACAGAAGCTAAAGGCCGACTTGCTTTGGCCATTCTGAGATATTGTTGTAGCGCGCTAGTCAGAAACAGTAAATCATCGATTCACACACAAACACACAAAATAGTCCACACGTGCCACGTCATGAGTAAGCATTATTACGTAATTATAAAAAATATAATTAATAAAAATAAGTTAAAATTTTAATAAAAAGTGATATATTAAATAATAAAATAACGAAGCCGATGAAAGGTGGTCCAATAGTGTATTCACTTTACAAATTCTCAAATCAGCCGGATGAAACCCTCTATAGTAGCATGAGGAGATTTAAAAGCGCTAGTTGACAAAAATAAAATAATGTATAGTTGTTGAAAAATAATAATTAAATAGTTACAATATATCATAGATTTTTTTTTTTTGTCAATAATAAGCCAGAAATGGCCGGTACATTAGCCAAATTCTTATAAATGCAAGCGAGGAGACTCGATCCCAGAATATATAAGTGCGCATACCCATTATAGATTTATCACCTGCCACTAGCTAAATGCCACTTACAATATATCATAGAATTTGAATATTATTGATTGGATTTTCACAGTTGGTTTGTTTTTATATTTTTCTCTTAAATAATCTCAATCATAAGAAAAGAAAAGAAAAACAATCATAAAAAATTTAGTCATCGCTATATCTTCTCTAGGGTTCTGCTGCTTTCGTCTTCTTCATATCTGTTTCTCTTCTTCCGTCACGGGAGACGATATGTTTTGATTTCAGTAGGAAGCACGTTGTTCTGATTCGATTCGATCGTGAATCCATATCGATTTACAAAGCGTTTAGGGAGTTGGGAATTTGAAATTTATTTTGATATTTAGACGTAGTGTATCGCTTAGGGATCTAGTTTTCCGAGAAAATTTCTATCTCTATCAGATTCACCTTGAATTTTTGTTTTGGAAAAGTTGTTAATTAGAATTGTTAGACTTAAGTGATTGGGATTTGAAGACGGTTACGATTATGGATGCTTTTGGAATTGGGAATCAATCTTCCGTAACCGATGATCAAGAAATTTGGAGATAATCCTACAGGTTTGTTTTTTGTTTCCTTTTTTTCTCGGATTTCTTCCCCTTTGAATCGGTCTGTTGTTCTCATATTAGAATTGAATCTGGATCTAGTTCTTTCACTGTGTAGGAGTAGAAACGACGTGAATTGCGTCTTAATTGATATGTTACACTTCAGTCTTCATTAGTTTCCATTTGAATTAATGCCTTGTGCTCCCATGAAGTTGAATAAGATTTAAGGATTGGTTGCTATTTCAAGAGTTTTCGCCGATCGAGCAATACCTTGAAGAAATATTCACATTTTACGCTTGAACTCATTGTGCATTTTGTTTTCATCTAACGTGGTAGTCTTATAGTCTTTCATCCCTAGTCCAGGCTTGTCTAATTGAAGGCTTCCTTGCTGCAGGTAACTCAGTATTTGATGCATCTCAGTATGCCTTTTTTGGAAACGATGTTGTCGAGGAGGTTGAGCTGGGTGGATTGGAAGAGGAAGATGAAATTTTGTCTTTCAATGGAATAGGGGAAGACTTTCATTTTGATAAGGAAGAGGTTAATCTCACTCTAAGATTTTGGAAGAGATGAAGCTTTTCTTCAGTTTTATATTCTCGATTTATGTATAGGACTCACGATTCCTCCCCAATATTTGCAGGTTGAAGATTCTAGACCTTTGTCTGACGTTGATGATCTTGCCACTACTTTTTCCAAGGTTAGCTAGCTTTAATTACGCATGATCATTGGTCTACAACATGTGCATGCTGCAGCTATATTTTATTTTTATTTCTTTTGAAATTGGTGAGATTGCTTTGATGGAGCTTGTGACTTGATGAATTTGATCTAATGCGCTTACAGCTGAATAGAGATCCTGATGTATATAGAAACGCGAGGCCAATCACTGATAGTCGATCAATACAGAGTGAGTTCTTATGTGTCTAATTTTTTTTGATGTATCATTGTTGATTTAATATGTCATGTATTATCCGTGAAATCATAGGCTCACTAAGTTCTCCAGCTACTGAATTTAGGAGATTACAGACATATGTTTGAACAACCCAGCTCTCTTTCGTATTGCATTTCCATGGTTCTCCATTGATCTTGCAAGGAAGGCTTTAGGTTTTGGTTTAACAGCTCAGTAATTTTCTCAGATTCTTTAGCTGCTGAGTGGACGCATGGGGAGGAGCTGCCAATTTGGAATGGCCGGCAAATACTGGACTCCAATGCAATCAAGGATGACAAGGCGTGGTCAGCACAGCCTATCTCGTCTGTGGACCTTGTTGGGCAGAGAAACCCTGACAGATCAACATTTTATCCAGAACCACATCTTCAGTTGAATCAAGACCATAATCAACAACAGTTTTCCAGCGAACCAGTTCTGGTCCCAAAGTCATCTTTTGTTTCGTATCCTCCTCCAGGCAGCATATCACCAGATCAACGTTTAGGGCATCCAAATATACTATATCAATCTGGTGGGCCTCAAATGGGATCACCAAACTTCTCTCCTTTCCCAACTATGCAGCCTCAGCTGTCTGGCATACATCATGGATCTCCGCAGCATACTGGAGACATGCCTCAGTTTCGTCCTGCTCTTCCTCTGAATAATCGCCCTCCACCTCAGTGGATGAATCGTCAAAATATGCATCCTGGGGACAGTTCTGGGGTCGTTAATAATGCGATGCTACAGAGCTCTCAGAATAGGTTACCACATCCGATGCAGCCTCCTCTGGGGCATATGCCAGGAATGCAGCCTCAGTTATTTAATTCCCATCTTTCACGATCTTCGTCCTCTGGAAATTATGATGGAATGCTTGGGTTTAGTGATCTGAGGGAAGGAAGACCAGGATCGGGTCATGGGAACAGACAGAACATGCGTTTTCACCAACAAGGCTTTGATGGTGGTGTTCAAAGAAGACATAGCGGGTGGCCTCCATTCCGTTCTAAACATATGTCAGCTGATGAGATAGATAATATACTGAGAATGCAGCTTGCTGCTACAATCAGCAATGATCCTTATGTTGATGATTATTACCATCAAGCCTGTCTTGCTAAGAAATCTGGCGGTGGAAAACTGAAACGTCATTTCTGTCCAAATCATTTAAGGGATCTCCAACTGCATGCACGGACAAACGAGCCCCATGCTTTTCTTCAGGTTGATGCTCTTGGTAGGGTTCCTTTCTCTTCGATCCGCAGGCCTCGACCCCTTCTTGAAGTGGACCCTCCAAATTCAAATAAACCTGGTAGTGTAAAGCAGAAAGCTACTGATAAGCCCCTTGATCAAGAACCTATGCTTGCGGCTAGAGTGTACATTGAGGATGGTCTTTGTCTCCTCCTTGAAGTTGATGATATAGATCGTTTCTTAGAGTTTAACCAACTCCAGGACGGAGGACACCAATTAAAACAAAGACGGCAAGCTTTGTTGGAGAGCCTCGCAGTTTCACTTCAGCTTGTTGATCCCCTCGCCAAGAATGGGCAAAGCCGGTCTTATGATGATTATCTCTTTCTAAGGATTATCTCTCTCCCAAAGGGCCGGAAGCTACTCATAAGGTATCTTCAGCTTATTTTCCCTAACAGCGACCTCATGCGGATAGTTTGCATGGCTATTTTCCGTCATCTAAGGTCATTGTTCGGTGTCCTCTCATCCGACCCTGATATCACCAAAACTACAAACAAGCTTGCAAAAGTTGTAACCGAGTGCATTCACAACATGGAGCTAGGACCAGTAAGCGCGTGTCTAGCAGCAGTTTCTTGTTCTTCTGAGCAGCCTCCTCTCCGTCCTCTAGGTAGCCCTGTTGGAGATGGAGCTACCATGGTACTAAAATCTACACTCGACAGAGCTTCCGAGCTTCTCCGTGCTAACAATTTCAATGCTGCAGGCAACACCGCAGGCATTACTTTGTGGTCTGCTTCCTTTAATGAGTTCTTTAACCTTTTAATGAAGTACTGCATCAGTAAATACGATAGCATCATGCAGAGTTTGAATTCACAATTGCCACTGCATTTTGCTACTGAGATATCTGATGCAGCTGCACAAGCCATTCGCCGGGAAATGCCAACTGAGCTTCTACGTTCGAGTTTCCCACACATTAATGACCAGCAAAGGAGAATACTTGTTGAGTTCTCGAAACGGTCTATGCTCGGAAGCCAGAAAACCGAGCCAAGTTGATAGTATCAAAAGATTGAAGCAGTATAGAATCATGAAACTGAATCGCAATGTATCTTATGAAATCATAAGATCATACAGAAACCGCGAGACGAAAAGGTAGAGAGAAAAGAAGTTTGGTCTCTGTATAGAGGAAAAGTTCTTTTTAGCTATGCTCAATCATTTGTGTTTTCTTTTCTTCTGTCTTGTGTTTAGTTTGATCTTTCTATGGTTTCGATGTTTGTCTTGAAACCTTAAATCTTTGTTTTTTCTTTCCTTTTCGATAGTTCGATGTTTATTAATGAACATTTTGAGTTATGGTTTTGGTAATGAACTCCATTTTTCGGTTGCTTCACTTCTAAGCATGAGCATTCGGTTTGGATTAAGATTTTTGGGTTTTTGAGTTATTGGTTGTATTAAGGATCGATCTCAACATTGATTCTTAAATGTTATATGTAAAACCCAAAACTTTAATTTCATCTCTTTCGGTTTTCTGTTTGCTCTCCGATTTTACGTCATGTCGACTCTATTGAACTCTGTCTTATCCGTGACGTCGAATCCATCACCGGAATCATCTCCGAGAAAAGCTTTAGGGTTCGTTTCCCATATCCCCACCGGTTTCCTCCACTTCTCCTCTGTCGATAAAGGTGTTGCTAGGGTTCTAGCTTCGACTCAGATAACGTTATCTCCTAAAGACTCCGCCTTTACTGTTACCGAATCGAGTTTGAAACCCGATTCCGGTTCTGGTTCTGGTTCTGGCTCCAGTTCGTTTTCTGATGACCCTAGAAGCGAAGAACCGAGCTTGAACGACACGTTCTCTCATCTCGAAGGCTTAGTCACGGAAGGGCATAAACCCAATGTAGCTCATTCTACTCAGCTCTTGTATGATCTCTGCAAAGCCAATAGATTGAAGAAAGCTATTCGTGTGATTGAGTTAATGGTTAGCTCTGGGATTATACCTGATGCATCTGCTTACACTTATTTGGTTAATCAGCTTTGTAAGAGAGGTAATGTTGGTTACGCGATGCAGCTTGTTGAAAAAATGGAAGATCATGGTTATCCTTCCAATACTGTCACTTATAATGCGTTGGTTCGAGGTCTTTGTATGCTTGGGAGCTTAAACCAAAGCTTGCAGTTTGTTGAGAGGTTGATGCAGAAAGGTTTAGCTCCAAATGCTTTCACTTATTCCTTCTTGCTTGAGGCTGCTTATAAAGAACGAGGAACTGACGAAGCTATGAAGCTCTTAGATGAGATCATTTCGAAAGGTGGTGAACCCAATTTGGTTAGCTATAATGTGTTATTGACTGGTTTCTGTAAAGAGGGGAGAACAGATGATGCGATGCAGCTGTTTAGGGAGTTACCTTCAAAAGGGTTTAAGCCAAATGTTGTGAGCTATAACATTTTGTTGAGGTGTTTGTGCTGTGATGGAAGGTGGGAGGAAGCGAATTCGCTCTTGGCTGAGATGGATGGTGGAGATCGAGCTCCTTCAGTGGTCACCTACAACATATTGATCAATTCGTTAGCTTTTCATGGAAGAACAGAGCAAGCAATGGAGGTTTTGAAAGAGATGAGTAAAGGGAATCATCAGTTTAGAGTCACTTCCACGAGCTATAATCCATTAATCGCTCGTCTGTGCAAGGAAGGTAAAGTTGATCTTGTGGTGAAATGTCTAGATGACATGATTTACCGGCGTTGTAAACCCAATGAAGGAACGTATAACGCAATAGGTGCGTTATGTGAACATAACAACAAGGTGCATGAAGCGTTCTACATAATACAGAGCTTAAGCAACAAGCAGAAATGCTGCACACACGATTTCTACAAGAGCGTAATTACGAGTCTGTGCAGGAAAGGCAATACCTTTGCAGCGTTCCAGCTCTTGTATGAGATGACTAGGTGCGGGTTTGATCCTGATTCACATACTTACTCAGCTTTGATTAGAGGGCTTTGTCTAGAAGGGATGTTTGAAGGAGCTATGGAGGTTTTGTCTATAATGGAGGAGAGTGAGTATTATAAACCTACAGTGGATAACTTTAACGCAATGATTCTAGGGTTGTGCAAGACAAGGAGGACAGATTTGGCATTGGAGGTGTTTGAGATGATGGTTGAGAAGAAGAGAATGCCAAACGAGACAACATATGCAATCATCGTTGAAGGGATAGCTCATGAGAATGAATTGGAGCTGGCTAAAGAAGTTCTTAAAGAGCTTAGATCACGTAATGTCGTAGGACAAAACGCAGTAGATAGGATTGTGATGCAGTTCAATTTAGATTGATGTGTAGGAGAAGATGCAGAAGAACAACACCATGAGGCTTTTTTTTTCAATAAAACTTCTAATATACACAATTTTTTTCACTCTTTGTATCATTTTTATATGGATGGTTTCTGTATTCAGTTTCAATAACAATCAGACCAGAGATAAATAAGTAAGAAACATGGAACACACAGTCTGAAACTTTCTTTGATTAAAATCTGAACACAAAAGTCTGAAACAACTAGCAAAAGAGAGAAACAAGAAAGAAAATCAGAAGCATTCTACTTAGATCGCTGTCTCATCTTTCGTCTCTTCCTCTTAAGCCTCCTCATACGCTTCTTCTTCCACTGCAAAAACAAGTCCCAGAAAACCATTTATTAAGCCCAAAACTAATGCTCATACAGAAAGAAGCAGAATTGGCTTATACAGAGACCATTACGACGACTACAAATCATATAATTTTACTAATTTAAAGAGACAAATCAAAATCACATTTGCTTCATCTATTCATTCGAATGGTAAACATTATTGTGCCACAAAGAATCAAGCTTTAAACAAAGATTCCACAAAACAGAGCTCAATCAAATCTCAATCACAATCCAAGTAATAAAATTTTCTCCCTGCAAGAGCAACATCATAAGTATAAACCACAATCCTAACCAAAAAAGTTCGATGTTCTTCATTTTGAGCTACACTAACCAAAACTCTAACCTCACTTATAAAGAAATCTATAGATTCATATCATTGTAGCAGCTGGATTTGAGTGAATCAATACATTTACAAAAAATAGACGTAGGATAAATTAAAAAAATCATACCTTGGCTCTCATCTTGTTGCTCTGAATCAAATCAGAGAAACGAAGGCGTCGTTAAACATATATATATATATATATACACACACAAATGTTACCAAAAAAAAGCCCTAAACTTTTAATGGAAAATAAACTAACTCTTCAAGGGTATTTTGGTCATTTACAAATACTCGTCCCTTTAAAAACCCTTCGAATAACCAAAATCAACAATCTGACCTCACCGGGAAATGGAGCAGATGTCAGAATTAGATCGTCGCGATTCGGCTGATGCGACTATTAGCTCGTCTTCATTCACTGCCGCAAAAGATAGTCAAAGCGGCGGTGGAGAAGCTATGGCTCGAGGCTTAACGGCGATGCTCGAGTCCGTCATTAAGGACTTTGACTCTAAAGCTCTTAATACGCTCAATAGCCAAGATCAACTCTCTGGTTCGCTTGATCGTTTAGTCCAAGGTACAATTCAATCTGAAGATCTTTTGATTTCAACTTAATTCCGATGACAAATCGATGGAATCGTAATCTTCTTGTCGCATTTTTGTCACTGTTGATTTTACCTGAGATTGCAATGCTCACGAATCAATCCGATTGAGTTTCTAAACAGTGATCCATTTGCGTTTGATTCAACTAATTGATTAATGAACTAACAAGTTTTTAGAAATCAAATCTATATTATCAGATTGAATAGTTTACAATATGTTCCATACAAATTTTGGTTCGGGTTTGAAAACAGAGCTTGATCAATTGCTGGAAAATGCTCCATTGCCGTTCATAGTACAACACGCATCAAGAATCTCTATCGTCAAACAAAGAGTTTCATCACTGAATTTGGTTCTCAAATCTATTCAACGACGTATTGATAATATTGATCACATGCTCTCTGCTAACAGTACACAAGGTAAAATGTTCATCACTCAATACAAAATTTTGCACTCTTGAGAAGTAACATCATCATCAATACATCATTCGGTTTTCTGATGAATGTAATTCACAGAGAAAACAGTCTCGGAGACAACATGATGATCAAACACAAAATCACTCTGTTAATCTGCCAAACTGCTTCTGAGAGGTGCGTTTGATATTATTGGGCTTTTAGTGGGCTTTATAGTAAAGCATCTTCCATAAATTGACCCTTTTTATTTTATTTTATTTTATTTTTCGACGTTGTTGGTGAAATCATTTTGAAAAAGATCATTGTCACGTGGGTTGACGACAAAATCGATATAGGAGAATGCTCGTATAAATATAATACATGTGTGTGAAAACAGAGTCACGTGTCTTCTGAGCTGGTCACGTGGTTGATGCCTATATAATTGGATCTCCTAGGCTAGGTTTTTGTATTAAATAGTAACTTTTCATAACGATAGACTGGTCTTTAGATATATACTATGGGCCACAAATTTATTTGGTTTCATAATCGCAAGTCACAACTATCTTGTTTCTATAATAACCATGATTTTATGTGAACGATGATGATGGGTGGTGTGACTTGTGAGGATGGTGTTTACAACGATAACACAAAAGTATGTATGTGGAGGACCGAGCCATTAACCAGACCAAATTTGATTGGTTCGTCAGTGGGGAACCACATACAAACACATTAACCTAAACTCGTTTCGGGAACTCTGCTAAAGTTTTGTCTTTTAACACATTAAACTAGTAGCTTACTTTTCTTTCTCTTTTCTTGGCTGCAACACAAATCATGAGTTGCAAACTTAGCATACTCTAGGCTCTTGTAGCTTTATGCATCTTTAAAGACTTTTTTTGCTTTCTCAAATGCTGGTTAGGGTTTAGAAGTGGAGAAAGGGTAGCTTTAGGCACTTAGTCCATTTGGTTTGGTTTAGTTCAAACTTTAGTCCTTTCGAATTTTTTCCTTTTTTCAAGAATTAGATAGACAAAATCCTATTTATATTCTAAATTTAGTATTTAAAAGCTCAAATAATATCACGTAGATATTACGTGGCTTCGTGAAATCGTTTTCTTGTGAAAGAAAACATCAAAGAAAATTAGCCTGTTGACCAAACACGCTTCTACGTTTCAAATTTTTGTTTGTTTAAAACATAAAAATTCAGTCGAGTGAAATATTTCAATCTATTTATAACTAGTAGATTGTTGGATAATCCCTTAGTTTATGCTCCAAATTATCTTTAAATAAAAGTTAGTAACTGAACCGATAAACGATTACATAACTAAATCAAATCCAATCAGTTTTGAACTATGAACCAAAACTAATCGGTTTGGTTAATTTCAGTTTGAAAGGAATGCCAACGGGTGAGAAAGAGGGACCAAAGAGAGAAGAAGCCAAAGTGCAGAAGAGAGAGAGAGACAGGTGAAAGAAGAAGCATTAGGTTGATGGACGTACTTGGTACAATCTCTATTGCTGGTCCAATCTTATTGATATTTGTTTTTAGACTAAATAGTCTTTGAAACACTTTCGTACCTTTCACGTACCATTATCATAATAAAGTTAGTGATTTCCTGACACTTATACATGTGATCATCATTCAAACAACTAGCCAATGACCCAAATAGCTCCAACGTTAATGCTTAAACGAACCTTCTTTCATTAACTAAACAACAAGAGAGAGAGAGAGAACCCCAATACGCATACTATACAAAAATACAAAAAGTTGTGGTAAAGAGACTTTGAACCCTGCATTATTTCCAAAACTTAGAAGACGACAAAATAAACATTATTTTCAAAAGATATTATATTTTGAGAAAGATTAAAAAGTAGAGAAGTAAAAAAAAGATCACATGAAAGAGACAGCTTAGACAAGCTTCAACGTGAGCAGAGCGCAAATACAGTGAGAAGAAAAATCGGAATTTGACTCCAAATAATCGTATAGCTCGAATAATAGAATGTGATTTGGATCCAATTGTGAGAACAAAATATAATGAGAATGTGAGGCTCACTTCAAATACAAGCAAATAGTACACAATTGGGAGATTCCAAATCCATTGTGTGTATTCATAATAATGTCATTCACAGGATATGTCAAATGAACCCTAGAAAAACCCTAGAATTACACAGTTATCTTTATTTACACATCCTGCAATTTCTAAAAGCTTAATGACGACAAAAAAAACAAGGGCTTTGTTAAAAAGAAGATTTGTTGAAACAAACCCCCCAAAAAAAAGAGAGAATGATTACTACTAGCTGAAGAAGCTACTGTTGAATCAAGGACTGTGCTGTGTTACCGGTTTTGATGATAAGTACCTTGATTTATGAATTTAGATGTCAATTTCGATCCGTGGAATTACGACCTCTACTGATAATACCACTGTGCTGATGTTGAGACGACGATGTTCTGTTGTTTGATCCATTCTCTGTTCTATTGTGTTGCGATGTAGCTGAAGATGATGACGAAGATGAGAAAAACTGGCTGAATACTACAGAACCACCTCTGATTGAACAAACTGGAACATTTAGAACTGGAGTTACCCTAACATTTGAGCTATACGATCTCTCCATTCCTCTGTGTCTATACCCACTGGTTCCACCATTGAAGCTACTTGGACTGCTTGAGCTTCTTTCAAGGCTTTGGAACACGATTTTACCTGATGAATTTAGTCTTGGACTGTCTACAGAAACTCCTCTGTTCATTATCGCTGATTGAGATGTTTCTCCTCCTGAACGCCTCATTGGACTGCGTCCAACTCTTCCTCCTCCGGTTCCTGTAGATGAATCACGAGGCTTCACTAACCTCATTCTCGGTGGATTTGGATTTAGACTTCGAGCTGGAGCAAACGGATTCGCTGTGACGTTGTGGTTTAAGATGTGGTTATGATTAGGTCTCTCTGCATCGAGAGAGAGTCTCGGGATCTCTTCATGGTCATGACCTGAAGAAGAAGAGGAAAGAGACATACGAGAAGAAGATATAGAGAAAGATTCACAGTCCGAATCCTTTAGTAGAGGAAGATTAAGTAACGAAGCATCGGAAGAAGACGATGACGATGACCTAGAGCTCCGATGCAAAAATTGCTTCAATGATGAAGTAGACGACCTCGGATTCGTAGAAACATTAGTCGCTTTGCTATTCTGAGAAAATCGTTTGAGACCTAACAACTCTCTCCACCTACTGGAACACCGTGGCGCTTTAGGTGAAGACAAGCAATTATCAACACCACCGGAGATCTCCATCTCCGCCTCCGCTACTTCCATCTTCCTACATTTCCGCCGATCTCAAACGTCTCCGTCGATTGTTGCTGTTTCGTAACGAGTTTCCCTTCGGAGAAAAGCTCATCGGCAGGTAACATTCCGGTCAGATCCTCCTCCAATCTGAACTCAAAATCAGTAGACGTTGCATCCGGTTTAGCTTTGGAGATCTGGTTTTGAGTCTCTGATGCTGAACCGTCTTCACGGCTAAAAGAAGCTCGCGGATTGAAACATGCGTAAGTAGAAAAATCCTGAGAAACACCAACATTGTTAACACAAGCCGAAGCCATCACCGGCGTTCATGCAAATAGTAACCGGAGAATCAACGGTCAGATCCAAAACAAGAGAGAAGAGAGAAGAGAAGAGAGAGGTCTTTGGGAGAGTGACAATGGCTTCGTTTGGAGCGTTGTTTTAAATATATACGAGCCAGGTGGCGCGTGCATCTCACCTCACTAGTCTGAAGGGTACTTTTGGTATTTCAAAGTGTTCCGTTTGGCTCCTCTGGCATCAAAACGGCTAATTCTGTGATTAAATTATATTTAAATATCATCCTAAACCTTCTTGTTCTTTTTTTAATTGCCAATTTAAAACTACAATATTATCTATTTTTGGAATTATTCCAAAAAGTTTATCTTATAAATTAGGAAAACAAAATTTTGAGAATATTTTATAGTATTAAAAGGAAAAAACAAAGGTTGGAAGTTGGAAAAGCATGAAAATCATTAATAAATATGGTCACGTGATATAAGGTGTGAATTTTGATTATAATAAATTACAAATAAATATACGAATCTGTTAGAAATTATTGACAGCTAGACATAAGCTAAGAATGGATAAGATGTCACGAGATGAGAAGTAGCCGGAAAAGTGTACTCACTATTAGCTGTTTGATCGGAGAAACTACATTTGAAATCTCTCTTCGATTGTAAATAGGCTCAGACATTCGTTTTGGGTTTGGACAAGGTCTTTTCTGTTTTAAGTATTTGTCTCTCTTCAATTTTACTCGGGTTCGGATCGGATTTTTCAGAGTTCAGATTTTTGGTTTACAAATATAAAATCTATTCAAATTTTTTTTTATGGGTTTATGAATAGAATGATTTTGGATCTACCTTTCAAGTTTTTATTCTACTAAGAGTTCAATTTATATATAGTTATGAATTGTTTGTTTTCATTTATTTTTACAAGTCGGATTCGGTTCAGAACTATGCATGGTTGTCTTCTTGGAGATATGCTTTCTTGGTTTTTTACTCTTGTTCTTTCTTTCTCTCATTTTGTATTTGTACATATGTATGAATGTTATGGTGTAATGTGTGATTGTATATGTCTCTCTTGATATGGTGTTATGTCCATTTCAGGATGGACTCAAGACTAAATCAGACTTTCATCACTGTCCTTTTTGGTTTGCAGATATCATCCATTACACGTCTAACATAAAGATAACATGAAGGTACATTGTTTGTCTCATCATTTTCTGAGTTCCAACCCTAAACCATTACCGTACTTTTTTTTTCAACTAGTCTGCTGGCTTTTATATTCCACTATACTACTACAGGTAGGTAGTTTGATCCTTGGTGCCTTGAAAATTTTGCGTGTACTTGAGAGCAAGTCTGGTTTCGTATGTTTTGGATCAGAATGATGAGAAATGGAGTAGCTTGGGACTAGATTCTGGACTTTTGAGTTCCATTTTCATGGAGATTATAAGAAGTCTTTGAGCTTTGTACTTGCTTGGCTAAGAACATTAGAACAACAAGACCTTTGGGTTCTTTCAGAAGGTTACTAAACTATGAAGTTAATTGTTATGATTTATTTTTATTTTAATTTCGAAATTATATACGGTTCTTCGTTCTCTTATTCTTCGTCTTTTCGAGTCAGTGTTTGTTGCTTTCAAACACAGAAAATGGATTCATGCTTAGTTTTGTCTCTGAAGCTGAATCCTTGTTTCACTTCTCTTTACCCATTCACTCCATGTTCTTATTCGCCACCGCTTCGGTTCTCTTCTTCCTACTCTCGCCGCCTCTACTCTCCGGTCACTATCAACGCCGCGAAGAAAGTCTCCCACAATATTAGTTCGGAATTCGATGACAGAATCAACGGCGCTTTATCTCCTGATTCTGATTCTCGCTTCCTTGACCGCGTAATTTCTTCTTAATCCCTCTTTGATTCACTCTGAAGCCTGAACCTGTGTAGTTAGGAGCTGAACCTAACCATATTTGGGTCCTCAATTCGTGGGAATTAGAGTAGTATTCATTTCGAGCTGGAAATTCTACTCATTTTGACATTTCATTACATTTAGCTTAGAATTTTGTGTCTTAACTTGCTGAACGTTAAGTGACAAAAAAAAGAAAACTTGCTGAACTTTAGTTCTAACTCTCACAGATAGTTATGTATGTCTTCATATCCAGAATGGCTTGACTTGTTTGATCGTCTCAACTGGAGCACTATACTTGCTTACGATCAAAGAATGATTTTGCTAAAGTTTCATTGTTCTCTTTGAGCTGTTTCTTGCGCTTCTTTGGGCACCATACGTTGCTCTCTTGCATTGTTCACATACATATTTTTTTTGTTTGGGTTCCTCTCAGATTTGAAATCTTTGTCTCACTTCTATTCTTCATGGATTATTAACAGCAAAAAGCTTTAGAGGCAGCTATGAGTGATATAAACAATTCATTTGGTAAAGGAAGTGTAACAAGATTGGGGAGTGCTGGTGGAGCACTAGTGTAAGAATCTATTTCGTTATACTTACTGAATAATTTCCTCTCCTTATGAATGCTATTATGGATCGACTACCATAGCATGGCACTACACGTCTTGATTCATTCACGTGATAATTAGTGGTTAGAAAAAACTAATTGTATAACGTTGATCGGTTTTGCAGGGAGACTTTTCCGAGCGGTATTTTGACTCTTGATCTTGCCTTAGGTGGAGGCTTGCCAAAGGGTCGGGTAGTCGAGGTATGAAACTTGCTGGAAACTGAAATGCAGAATATTGATTCTATAAAATTTACAAGTGTGACATTAGTGTTATTGATTTGAATTGTATACTGCAGATATATGGACCAGAAAGTAGTGGTAAGACCACGTTAGCACTCCATGCAATTGCTGAAGTGCAGGTTGTACTTTGACGAAATAATTCTTTTTTTTTATACATATCATGTTGGCTATTTCGCTGAAATTTAGTCTGCTGACCGTACAGAAGCTTGGAGGCAATGCAATGCTTGTTGATGCAGAGCATGCCTTTGATCCAGCATACTCTAAAGCATTAGGTGTTGATGTAGAAAATTTGATTGTCTGCCAGCCAGATAACGGCGAGATGGCTTTAGAAAGTAACCCAACATTCATAAAATATTGTATTATGAGAGTAATTGTCATCTAAAGTATGTGCGTCTGAAACTAATATGTTCTTATTCTTATGACTCACAGCTGCAGACCGTATGTGTCGTTCAGGTGCAGTTGACCTTATATGTGTTGATTCTGTTTCAGCACTTACTCCACGAGCTGAGATTGAAGTATGAATTTTATCTCTTTCAATCATAACTGTTTTCTTAGTTGTATGAAATTCCCGAGTTGAATTTGTTTTGTCTCCTGTTTCATGCTTAGGGTGAGATTGGGATGCAGCAGATGGGTTTGCAAGCTCGTCTTATGAGTCAAGCTCTTCGTAAAATGTCAGGAAACGCCTCTAAAGCTGGTTGTACACTTATCTTCCTAAACCAAATAAGATACAAGGTAAAAAAATGACTTATTACTCACCTTGCATGTGTTTGATATTGATGAGTTTATTTTAGCATATAAGCTTGTATGTTTGAACTAACAGTGAGGTGCTCTTATGCTATTAAGATCGGTGTGTACTATGGGAATCCAGAGGTGACTAGTGGAGGAATTGCGTTGAAGTTCTTTGCATCAGTCCGGCTAGAAATTCGTTCTGCTGGGAAGATCAAATCTGTAAGCATAACAGTTCTGTTAGGTGTATAGTATTTTTTTGTATGATTTCGTGTTAGGGTTTAGGCTTGAACCTAAACTGATATCTAATGTTCAATTACTTATATAAAGGCCAAAGGGGATGAGGATATTGGTCTTCGAGCGCGTGTAAGGGTGCAGAAGAGCAAGGTTAGTAATCAAGGAACCATGTGACTAATCTATGTCAACTTATTTTAGACATTAAAGTGGTTTCCCTTTTTCTGTTCTGTTTTGCAGGTTTCAAGACCGTATAAGCAAGCAGAGTTCGAGATTATATTTGGGGAAGGAGTCAGTAAACTGGTAAGCGTTGGTGACTGATCAGTCTCTTAACAACCCATAAACAATATTTATCCTCATGTTTAAACTTAAACCTTAATTTGTAGGGATGTGTTCTGGATTGTGCTGAGCTAATGGAGATTGTGGTTAAGAAGGGTTCTTGGTACAGCTACGAAGAGCAAAGGTTTGGATTCAACATTGAAACTCGGTAAAGACTCTTGGATACAAATGGAAGAGAGTATAACTATGTTTTTGTGCTTTGGGTCACTGTATCAGGCTCGGGCAAGGAAGAGAGAAAGCATTGCAATACTTAAGGGAAAACCCTTCACTTCAAGACGAAATTGAGAAGGTTTTCCTAATCTTAATCTTAACATCAAGATTGCGAAAATTGATTTTTTGGGGTTTAATGTGTATATATAATTTAGCATCATTTCGTCATATTTATGCGTTTTGTTTTGTTTGATGTAATGGTGTTGCAGAAAGTGAGATTATTGATGTTAGATGGAGAAGTTCATCGATCAACTCCTTTGTTTAGCAACAGCTCTTCCTCAACTTCGCATCTTGAAGAAGAAGACTCACTTGACGATTTCCAGTGACTTAGCCAAGACTTTGGGAACTAATCCATCTCTTACCAGAATCTTCCAATCAACAACACTTGATTTGTTGATCATGTTCATCACTTGTTTCAAGTTTCTATCACTTCAAAACTCCAAATGGTTCAGTCTATATATCAATTTTGTGGAAGCAGAATTGTCGAATTTGGAGACAGGAAGATGAATATATATACAGACACTAAAGATCTTTATAATTCAAAGTATTGTTGAGTTTCACAACATTAGAAAGAAGAACACAAAACATTTTATAGAAACATGAAGCTAGTACAACTTAAGGTTTACTGAGCCAAAGCACTGGTGTTGTACACAAGAAGAGCTCCTCCGGCAAGAATTCCGGCGAGAGTCACTGCCCAAATAGCCAATCCGGTAACTCCTCCCTTGTAAACATCACCACCTGGTGCCCACTCATTCTCGTTGTAAATAGGACTACAACACAAAATTAAACTCATCAATCCACTATAACAAAACACTCCAAGGTTCTTCTCTTTATAGTAGAATAGAGTCGAATTCAAACACCGGACTAAAGAATAGTTCGACTCCAAAATTCTTTATCTTAAAGAGTTTCTTTATTAATCACCTGTATCCATCAACGTTAGCTCCATATTTGTCGACGTATTTGTAAACACCGTATCCCTGCACCCAAAAACGACATCGTTTAAGCCAAACGTATCTCTGATACTAAAACGACATTGTTTGTAAGTTATTAACCTTGCCCTTTCTGCCGGAAGCGTCGACGCCGTCCCTCAAGTCCATGCTGCCGTTAATTCCTGAAGTCGATTAACGGAAAAAGTTAGCTATATTTAACGGTGACATAACTCCGTATATGTAAAATATACGAACCAAAAGGCTTATCGGTTTTGATCTTCTTGACACCACTAGCGACGATTCTGAAGGAAGAGCGAGATCTAGAAAGCGACGGTAATCCTCTTGCCGATGTCTTCTCCACCGTGAAACCAGCTGGTTTCAATGTTACAGATGAAAGCATCACTGAAGCAGCCATTAAATTCTCAAACTATTCTTCTCAATCTCTCACCCCAAATGTTTCTGTGTGTGATCTCTGTCTTCAAATATGAGAAATGAGATCCAGTGAGTGATTGTGGTTTTGACACGTGGCGGATGTTGTATGGCTTTGGTCTGGATATCTTGGTTACTAACGTTATCTTCAACTGGTTAAGCAGATCCGTCAGATCAGTTACTAGTTTATCTTGTGGTCCCTATAAAGTTTTAGCTTACTTAAAACAACCCCACTAGTTTTTTTCCTGAGCGGTTTAGAGAATCGCCTATTCGTACAGCAATCAGCGTTTAAGAATCGCGTTTCTGGTCTCTCACTACTGGTTGACAATAAAATGAAACCGAAAAACCGAACAAAATCCGTTTTGTCTTGGTTTTGGCAAATAATTGAATAGTTTTAATGTTTTAGCATCTTCGATTTTTGGTTTAACCGAAAAACCAATTCAAAACCAATATTAACTTTTACTAATTAACTAATTATACCAAAAATACCTAATAAGTAATTTTGGTTACAAATAATAACTAAAATCAATCATAATTTTCAAATGTTTAGATATTTTTGATTATAAGTGTAATTACATTTTTTTTGAATGTTTGTTTACATTTAATTATATAATTATAAGTAACTAACAAAATCGAAATGATTTTAGTTTAATTTGGTTCACATTTTAAATATTTATGCGGAATAAAAATATATATTTGAATTTTATTCAATATCTTTAGAAAATTACTACATTTCCAAAACCGATAAAACTAGAAAATATCCGATAAAATTGACCCCAAAACAAATCGATAACTAGTCGACAATATCTAATGCTCCTTTACCTGTGGCTTCTCCATAAGTGGAAACATCAACTAACTTGCCTTTCTCTGAATATTAAACAAAACAAGTTTTAATATAATTGTCCACAAGAATTTGCTTAATGTTTTTGATATATTGTTTTTCCTCTGCATATTCTTACACTCAAGTCATTACAAAACTATCAACTATCAACTAGTCGCTAGTGTATATATTTGATAAAATTTAATACAAATCAAAGTCGTTTAAATTAATAGTGTTATTGGTTGATCAATCGTTAAGTTAGCTACACGTATAAGTCGTGATAAGAAACAAATATATAAAAGGGACAATTATCTTATGTAAGTGTACAAGCTACCACAATTTTATATATTATTTAACTAAATATTACCCACCACAATTAAATAAGACAATTTTTTTTATATCTTGGACTTGGACTGCTTCTTATGGATGTATACGCATTAGATATAATAATCTTTTTTATTTTATTTCTAAGGACTCTAAGCTTTTATAAGTCAATTTATTTTTATTTTTAACTGAAATTTGCTTTATATTTAAATAAATTTCGAATCTTTGTTGTATTCACATAACCCCAAAAACTACAAGCACTATACAGATAACGGAACGTGATTAACTTAATAATGTCAAATAAAAACAAACATTCCCTTCAAGATAAGAGAAAAACGACACATGTTCAAAACTTGACTGGTGTCTAAAACAAATATGTTAAAGCATAATTTGACGCTTAAAAACTATATTATTATTAACAAATCCAAAACTAGAAAATACATATTACAAATAGAGTTAATATGAAAATTAGTTTAATAATAACCCAAAAAATATAAATTATAGGTTGAAGGATCGAGATCCTTTAAAATTTGATTAATCCAAATAAATATTTATAAAAAATTAAATTAGGTCTGAAATAATTTTAGTTGTCAATAGGTTTAATTCCGAATAATTACTTATAACAAAAAATAAAAATAACAAAGATAATAATTAGTAATAGTAACAAAAAGAATAGAAAAGTAACCAAATAATTGAATAATACTTAGTATAATTAATTAATAAGATAGTTTTGGTTGTCGTTTACAAACCAAACCGTAACAAAAACCAAAATTACTGAAATATATGAACCGAGCGATTTTTTGCGAGGAATACAATTGAAACCGAACATATGTTTTTTAGTAGACAGGTGATTTGATCCCTGATTATGCAAATGAGTTACATTATGTGGACTTAACGCGTGTCACTAGACTAATAGTCATTTGCACCTACGTTTTTTAGTTTAGGTTGGTTTGGTTAGTATTTAAGTCCAACATTACTTGGAAGTAAATGGGTCCCAGAAGATTAGATTAAGCTAGGAGTAACAAGTAAGTATTCATTTAAGAGAGAGAGAGAGAGAGAATTTGTCTAAAACCAAAACTAATTAATAATTAGCGAATTTAGTTACTGTTGCCTTCTTCTCTATGGATTATATCTTCTGTTTCTCTCTCTCAATACACGCGAAACTTTGTCGTCTCTCTCTCATCGAAGAACTTTTTGAAACTTTTCAAGTTTTGTTTTTTCGCTTTTTCACGAGCTCTCTTTAGGTTTCTGCTGCTTTAATCGTACACTGTCCCTCCAATCTACTTTAACTAAAGCCAATTTTCTTACTTTAATTTATTACTTCACTCTCTCTCTTCTGGGCAACATTTGTCAGTGGTGGTGGTATTCTCCGACGAAGCTATTAATTCGCCGGGAAATTACGATGTTTAGTGAGATTTTTCTGGATCCGATCAGAAGATCGGTTTTCAAAGTGGGACCTTGATGGGTTATTTAAAGAATGTCCTTTGATTGAAGCAAGGACTACTTTTGTTAAAAAAGGGGAAATTTAAAGATTCTTTTTTTGGGGTTGTTTCAGATATTGCGGAGCTTTGCTTTTCTCTTTTCTTAATCTGTTGTTTTGGGCAAACTTGTATGTGAAGGGATTTGCGTTGAACGAATAAGCGTGACCGGGTTTTCTTCTCGTCACTGAGTGTTTCTGTTGTATATCTTCTCTGTGAAGTTTATGCGGCAAATCTGTTGAAATAAACTTGATGGGATTCACTTTGTGAATTCTTGTCAGAAGATCAAAGTAATGCTAGAGAAGCTAGTTTCGTTGAGAGACGAGTCTCTTTGGTTCGGTTCTCAAGCCTGTCAATCTCTGTTTCTATATTTGTGAGTTGACTTCAGCCTGAGCTAGGGATTAAGATTGGTGGATTTCAGCAATATGGAGGATATTGGGTTGGTGAAGCAAGGTTGGAAATGGATGCAATCCCAGAAACATATGTGCTCGGATGCTTGTTCTGCGATGCGATGCTTCGGGGAGAAGATAGGAGAGCTCGTGGAGCGTCACTGGCCATTGGTGTGTAGAGGATGTGGGAAGTTATTAGGGCTGCTTCGTTTGTCAATTGTTTATTGGAAAGACTGTATTTTTAGGGGTTTCCATTGCAGTGCCAAATTGGGTTCAGCTGCTTTGCTTCTGATAATGTGGAGTTGCTTCCTTAGTTTGACTTCCTTATCTTGCTTGGTTTATGTTCTTCTCAGTATGGTAATAATGTCATTTGATTTTTCCTCCTTTCCTGGTTTTTAGATCGTTAATCAGAACTGTGTTCCACTCACCAACTTAGTGAAACATATCTTAGATGCTATTCCACACTTGATGTTTCAAGATCTTCAAGTCTACATTAGATTGGAGATTTGGTTGATTTAGTTGCGATTTCACCAATTGTTTTGTACTTACCCTTGCAGGGAGCTGCTGCAGCTGTTGTTCTGAACTTGGGTTGCACTCCTGGGCTCTTTATTGTAGGTTTATTTGGCATTTTGATTTTATGGATGTATGCAAACTTTTGGATCACCGGAACGTTATTTATAGTCGGAGGCAAGTTTCGATTTTTCACTCATCAGTTGTGTGCTCGTGTTATTTCACTGTTACAAAACCGCCACTTTAGATTAGTTTGCTGAGCTTTCGTTCATGTTAGACATTGACTCTATTTATGCTTGATCTTAACTATTATATGGTGTTGATTCCTCTATTGTTGTTGGCTTCAGGTTATTTGTTCTCCTTAAATCATGCTCGTGTGGTGGTCCTAGTGACAGCTTTATATGCAATGTATTGTGTCAAAGTTAGACTTGGATGGCTTGGTCTTTTTCTCTCAATCAATCTTGCTTTCCTGTCCAATGATATATTAAATTGTCTTCTTCAATGGTGTGACAATCTAAGTGAAAAACCACAACACGAGGAACCAAAGAAACCAAAAGAAACAATTTTAGAAGAAGACTATACAGAGGAATTTGGATATCCTTCAGTTCCTGTTGAAGAAGAAACAGAGAAAAAGGTTCACGAGAATAAGTCTTCTGCTAAACCGACTGCTCCGGCGACTGTTATTAATAGCGTGAAGGAGATTTCTAGTGTTAAGATAGTTAATATAGACACAAGTTCAGCTGATGAAATGAAGAGAATACTGAATAGTTTGAATCATTATGAAGCATTGGGGTTCCCTCGGCATAAAAGTATTGATGCTGCAGTGCTTAAGAAAGAGTATAGAAAGAAGGTTTGCTCAAGTTTCCCATGCATGAGTAGGTTGATGCAATTTATTTAAAGATTAATGACGTGTATGCTATATGTCTAGGCAATGTTGGTTCATCCTGATAAAAATATGGGGAGTCCATTAGCAAGTGAATCATTCAAGAAACTTCAAAGTGCTTACGAGGTAGTTGGATGATGTACAATCTTGAGTTTGTAAGTTTTGGTGTTCGTCTTTCTAAAGGTTGTATATTCTTTTTCAGGTTCTTTCTGATTTTGTAAAGAAGAGAGATTACGATGAGCAATTACGAAAAGAAGAATCTAGGAGTAGGAGTGTTTGTCAGACATCTCATGCTTCTTCACATCAGGTTTAGTTACAGTCTTTTTCTTTCTCTATGATATATTTTGGTGTGTGGTCTTTTGTTCCATTGTTTTGTTCTGTTAAATCTATAGAGTGGTCCTGATTATCGATCAGAAGAGTCAAGGCGTATACACTGTACAAAATGCGGTAATTCACACATATGGATATGCACCAATAGGACTAAAGCAAAGGCAAGATGGTGCCAGGTGATGAATTCAACCCTTTCATGAACTCTTAAATGCATAATTTCTTGAGTTTTTGCTATTTCAAAACTCTCTTTATAATCTAGTTTCTTACATATAGGATTGTGGTCAATACCATCAAGCTAAAGATGGAGATGGATGGGTTGAACTCAAAGGGTCATTACCCTTCGAGAGAGCACACAAGGTAAAAAAAGCATTTTTCTTGCTTTGTTGCCTGTAATGATGAATCTGGTTTTGTCTCTGTATCTTTCACTCAATGACTTTATTTTTCTTGTCCTTCAAGATCGAAATACCACGAGCTTTTGTTTGCGCGGAAAGCAAAATCTTTGACGTCTCAGAATGGGCCATTTGTCAGGTCAGCTCTCTTACTGTGCCTTTGCAGATTACTGAATATAAAGATGATCAAGATACATCAACATGTTTTGGTTTTGATGAAATAGGGAATGGCATGTAGACCAAACACGCATAGGCCAAGCTTTCATGTGAACATGGTTGGATTAGAGAAGACAACACAGAGATCAAACTCGAGTAGGTTCCCTTGGGATCTTGATGTTGAAATGATGGATGAAGATGAAGAAGAGTTTGAGCTATGGCTTCAACAAGCTCTAGCTTCTGGTCTCTTTTGTGAAACTTCAAAACGTAGAAAAAGCTGGAGTCCTTTCAAGTTAAGTCAAATGAAAAGCAAGAAACAATGGCGTAGAACATCCACTTGATCCAATCATAAACAAATTTCCATAAGCTCACCACAATGCAAAGCCTTGAAGTTAATTTATTTTTTGGGTCTTTCTCTGTAAATAGAATCTGTGGCAGAAAAGAAAAAAGATCTGTGGACTCTCAGTATGGCAAACTACTTGAGAAATTAAAGAAGCTGCTTTTTTTATAATCAATGTGTACATTTAAAGCTAGTTCATTTGATGAGAAGAAGCTCAAAAAAGGAATGTTAATGGTTACTATATTTATCAAGTTTGCTTTTTAAAATAATTTTTTCTCTTATAAACATCAAAATTGAGAAATCGAACCCGAATTTACCAAAGTTTTCCCTCCTTATGTTACTACTGTCGAATCAAAGAACGCCGACCTCCATTTTTTTTTTTTTGTATTTTATAATTTTCACACAAGCTTTTCTCTTCTTCGATTTTGACCTTCTGGGTTTAATCACGAAAGAGTTTCTTTTATAGGAGCCTCCGCAATTGTGTCTGACGGAAGGAAAAAAACCCTAGAATTTGGGATTGTTCGACGAAGAGAGAGATGTTTTGGGTATTGTATTTGATAATTTCTCTCAATTGAAAGTACAAACCTTACCTTGTTTTGTTTGAAATCTATCTATTTCGTTGTTCTGTTCTGTTATTTTTGTGTTTTTGAGTTCTGTGGAGTTTTTTGAATATTACAGAATTTGGTTCTTCCTGTCTTATTGGAGCAACAGAGATATCTCTGTCTCTCTGCATAGGTATATGTGTAAATGTACACTTGTAAGTAGAATAGTGAGGAAGAAAGGTGAAATGAGTAGGCTTTCTTTCCGGCCACGGCCATTGGACATTCACAAAAAGCTTCCCATTTTAAAATCGTTTAAAGACTTTGAAGACGATGAGACACCAACTTCTACCACTAGAAATTCTCAGCTGCTGCGTATAGCTTCTGTTGAAGTTGAGAATGCGGTGAGTGATTTCTCATTTTTGTTTACTTTCTAACTTTGTGTTTGCTTCAATCATTTTTACCATTTTGTTCGTTGCATTCTTATGATTATTAGGTGCATCCAGTTCCAAGCAAAAAATTGGCTTTAGACATACCAACACCTCAATTTGTTATTGTAGATACATATGAAAGGGATTATTCTCCGACTTTTGGTCAACCTACTTCTTATCTACGTGCTAGAGGAGGTACCGATTACCTTTGCAATGATTTTGTATTCATTCACTGAAGGTGCTTTATTGGTCACGGTGAAGAGACTATACGTTTGTCTTATGTGCAGCGCGGTCTGAACTTGGAGACTTTGTGGAGTATGATCTTGACAATGAGGATGAAGACTGGCTTTATGAGTATGATAAGGATAAGAAGGAACTTTCACCTGAAAAGTAAAGTAACAAACTATACTTGTCTTCTTTTTAGGATTTGTAATCATCATCATTCTTTTTCTCTTATCGTGTACCATATTTGAACATTGAGGCAGATTGGGTTATTCAAACTCCCTGTGTCATTTAGTTTTGTATTGTAAATGAATCAGTTTGCTCTTGACTCTACATTGATTGGATTATGCTAAAATTGCTAAAACCAAACCTTTAGTCAAGTAGACATTGAAAGAAGAATCATTCTTACTGACGAGCGACATAAACGTGTTAAATTTTTGATACAGGCTTGAGAGCATCATATTTAAACTTGAGGTGTTGGATCATAAGACAAGGGAAAGGGCTGGAGTTATTGCGCCTACTCTTGGTTCTCCGGTCCCTGTGCTGTTGCAACTTGATGCTGCTAGTGATGTATGTATACCTTTAATTCAATTGTTTCCATTGTTATTTGGGCTATAACATCTCTTGTTTTTGTAGCCTATATTCATATTACTAGCAGTACTCGACATTTGAATGATTCTTTTTGTCTTCTTATTACAGGCACTGCAATCTCTGTCCATTATTTATGGAGTCTTCCAGGCTATCTTCAACTACTGGAAAGAAAAGGTTTGAGATCAAACTTAATGATTGTTACAAGTTTTCTGGATACAGGTGTTATGTTTCGTAGGTTAATGATCTTACCTGATGGTGTGAGTTAAAAATGGTTTAGCATTGTTTAATTCTTGAAGCCTGTGCATAATCCTTGTTAAAGAGCAGTTCAGCATATGAGGCAAGTTTTGCTTACGAACTAACACATATGTTTCGTTTTCTATATTTATGTGAACTTAGCGCACAAAATGGCAGAAGCCTATCTTGCGGCGTTTACAGGTTTTTATCAAAATTTCTGTTTGAAAACAATTAAACAAGACATCTTACCTCGATTGTTATGAATATTTTGCTTCTTTGTTTGGAACAGCCTCCTCCGCCTGTCAATGACACCAATCCCTACAATGTATTTAGGCCAAGGGAGAAAGCTCACAGACTCCACACAAGACGAGTAGGCTGTTTTGTTCTATGCAATTCATATTATAGTTTTCCATTTTAATCTAATAGGAGAAAGAAAAAACACTGATAAGGTTTTCCTTCTTTAGATGCAGAGGAGAGAAAACAATGTGCAGTCATTTGAAAAGCTTCGACAGGTGAATCTCTTTATGTTTCTTGCTCGGACCAGTTCCGAACATCCTGAAACCAGACTGATTTGCCTTTACAGTGCCTTCTTTCTGAATAAGATTTTATTATTCTGGCTAGAAGTTATCTGTTAGAAGGTTCTTTTATGATTTTTTGTTGGATTCTGAATTCATGGAAAATATTACTATCAGGTTCGACGCAATCTTGGCCAAGCAAAAACCATTCTGGAGGCTCTCATTAAGGTGTTCATTTTGACAGTTTAGGCTTGTATGTTAACTTCAAATCATATCTGAGCAAAAGGATAGCATTCATCATATCCTCTAATATGATATTACCCCTCCTGTAGAGAGAAGAAAAGAAGAGGGATTTCATGGACAGTGAGGTTAGCCTTCAGAGAATCCAACTCCAATACAGGGTACTTGCTATTACTTCCACTAAAAGTCTCTTTTAGAACTGCTGAGTTTTCAGCGAGATCCCGGGTCTTAAAGACTTTATTTTTGGGGCTTGTCTGGTTCAGCATGAAACAGAGCTCTTGGAAGATAGCTTGGCTCTGCCTGGACTTCCACCCACTACAACATCTTACAAATTTGGCTCCAGCGACGATGAATACATGGATTCAGATGATAACACTAGCACCCGTGTACGCACCAGACTTGCAGGTATTCCTAATCCTCGTTTCACCAACGTAAAACTGAATGCCTACAAATCTGGAGGCATTAAACAAGAAGTTAGAAGGCGACATTCACGTCAAGGATGGCTTCATAAACTGGTTAAACCTTCTCTTACAACACCTTTTTCTCTCTAGTTACTACCATTAATCACTTAAGTAACCTGTAATGTTTTTGTTTTATGGTCTCCTTCAAGGATCTTAATGAACCGGTCATGCTGTTCACAAAACCGTTGGTTCCTGAAAAGCTGGCTGCTGCAGGGATTGTTCCTCCAGCACCGGATTCGTCGGCAGATCAATCTCCAAGTCGGTTTCATGGCAGGATTGGGCGTGGTGGCCGGATAATCTTTGACAGATGGAATCCTTTGATTCAATCTCACATTACTTGCGGAAACTCTTACTACACAGCACCAAAACACCAATCTACAAACTTCAATTGAAATATCTCAATCTTTTATTTGTAAAGAATTTTCGATCACCAATGGTGATGAAGAAGTGTGTGCAATAACTGTTCTCTGCTAAGAAAGTTTAGCATTTTGTACTCTAGTGTACTGTATACTCTGTTTTTATTGGTTAGTTACTAAATGAATAATTCGGTTTATTAATAATGGTTATCTGACCGGTTCCAGAAAACCAATGATTTATTAATTCCAGGGACCAAACTGTAATAATCTCTTAAATTCGGGACATAGTGCGATTCTAGGGCTCTTTATTGATTTTAACCGGAGAATCTCATTTCTCGTCGTCAATCGCAGTGCAGAAGGAAGGACCCTGAATCAAATTTGGGTGCTCCGCCAATGGCTTCGATGTTGGCTCGAAGATCACTGAACACTCTCCGTGCTCGACATCTCGTATAAATCTCGTTCGCTCTTGTATTACTCTGTTTTCTGTTGTATACTTGGAGTTGTATGAATTGCCTAGAAATGTGGAATGTCTCATGGGGTTTTGGGACTAAGAAGATTCTGTTTATCTCCTGTATTTCGTTGCGTCGATGGGATTTGGGATGTTATAGTGAGAATGGAATGTAAAGGAGTCAATTTTAGCTACCTGATCAACTTATCGTGTCGGGTTTATTTTCGAAAAAATCATGACTTCATCGTTTGTTCTTGTGATTGAGAACGTTTTTGTAAGTTTAACATATCTTGTGTGGTGTGTACATTACATATATGCTCTTATTACCTTTCTTTCATCAATAGGTTTTGTCAGGGCAAGCTTTGCAAGGATCTCATCTTTCTGGACTAAGGTCCCGTGGTATTTCTTATGGCACCAAGAAAGGTATACTTTTTGCTGTTTTGTTTGGGGTTTCTTGGTGAATGAGGTTGAATTTTGAGTCTACCTTTCTGTAAATCTTGGTGTATGTCAATGGGTAACGGTCACATTGTGATTGTGATCTTCACCATTTTTTCTGATGTGTATACGACTTATGGTTTGCTTCTCTAATAATCAGAGGATGAAGAGGCAGAGCAGCTTGCTAAGGAAATCTCCAAGGACTGGAATACTGGTAAGCTATATGATGTAGACGCTGTTTTTCCTTTCCTTTTTCTTTGCCTGTTTTTGTTCCCTTAATTAGTTTGGATTCCTCATATTCTGCATTTTGCAGTCTTTGAACGGAGCATAAACACCCTATTTCTCACTGAAATGGTCCGTGGTTTGTCGCTGACCCTCAAGTACTTCTTTGATCCCAAAGTTACTGTGAGTGTCATCTCTTCCAGTCTTCAGAACTTACATTGAAAGAAATCTGCATGAGCCTGAAGCCTATCTTCTATGCAGATTAATTATCCATTTGAGAAGGGTCCACTGAGCCCTCGCTTCCGTGGTGAGCATGCTCTTCGACGGTATCCTACTGGGGAAGAACGCTGCATTGCCTGCAAACTCTGTGAAGCTGTGAGTTTTGAGATCTGTGCTAAGGCTCAATTTAATTTTGTGTTCACTTTGTTTTCAAAGCTCTTGTGAGGCATATCAAGACATTGAGTACGCTTGCATCTATTTAACAAGTTTGTTAACCCATTATAGTGGTATAAACCGGTTCTTTCGATAAGGGCCATAGCTCAGGATCATAGGTTGATGCCAATGAAAGCGATCGTAATATTACTTGGAGAATATTTGAATAAAAGTAAAAATTTATTGCTGAGTCGCTAGAGTTCTGATGTAATGCTCATATAAGCTGAAATTGATCTGTTTAATGTGTAAAATGTTTACCTCGGATCGTGGTTCAAGTGTTAGATAATTTTATATATCATCAGGTATGTCCAGCTCAGGCAATCACAATAGAGGCAGAGGAGCGGGAAGATGGAAGCCGAAGAACCACTAGGTCATCATCCTTTTTAGTTCACATTCATCAACCATATGCTTTCTTTTTACACTGTTATGATGAATTGGAGTTGTACAGGTACGACATCGACATGACAAAATGCATCTACTGTGGTTTCTGCCAAGAAGCTTGCCCCGTAGATGCAATTGTTGAAGGACCTAACTTTGAATTCGCAACGGAGACACACGAGGTTTGTTAATCAAAAATTCGAAACCAAATGTATTTGTGACA
The DNA here is from genome assembly GCA_023374145.1 of Lepidium sativum. NCBI lineage: Eukaryota > Viridiplantae > Streptophyta > Magnoliopsida > Brassicales > Brassicaceae > Lepidium > Lepidium sativum. The sequence continues at coordinate 58,095 of JAKUCM010003157.1, forward strand.
CAGATACATGAACTTGTGTTATGTTCTTTTTCATAGGAACTTCTGTATGACAAAGAGAAGCTGCTCGAGAATGGAGATAGATGGGAGACTGAGATTGCTGAGAATCTGAGGTCAGAGAGTCTCTACCGTTGAACATTGCTTCAAGTTTTTTTCTTTTGGAAACTGTTTTCAATGCTTCTGTTAGAAATAAAGGTGAGATCATATGCGTTTGAAACCTTCTCCTTTGTAATCCAGCTCTGTGCTGTGTAATTGAATTATTTGTAACCGACCTGAGTTTGGTTTTCGGTTCATGATTCCGGTTATGCGTTTGGTCTTTCGGTTTGGAAGAAGAGCATAATTGGTTAATAAACCACTATGGTGAAGCTGTAAAGAAAGATTTGATCGGACGGACAGGAACATGTGTGTAGTTTATCTTAATATGTCCGATCTAAACATTTTTTTGCTGCTCCTTTTTTTTTTCCTCTCGCCAATTATCGTATTCAGACAGCAAAATTAATATTTTAATGTGCATTTTTTTCCTTACTATTTTAGAAAATCAACGGATCCCTAGAAAGGAAAAAAAACTCAGAATCCCCAAATCGAGCGAGTCCTACAAATAATCCCCAATTCGACGAACCTCTGAACCTAGAAAATCCCCTGATTTGGGAAAAACTCGTATTCATTTACTTTTAATTTCCATCTTCGTTCAGGGATTCTAAATTTCTAAGCTCGCTTTGGCTTTGGTTTGAATTCACACGTGCCGCATCGGCTGCTTACCGACTTTGTTTCATTGCGCACAGTCGATCAGCTTGAATTTCTAGCAACCCGTTGCTGTCCGTGGATTTAGGGGGCGAATTCCTCTCTGGGTTTTGCTATTTGTTGCCAAATTTTGCTTCTTTGCGTATCAATTCAAAGCTTTGGGGGTAAATTTTTAGGGTTTTTCAATTTGTTCAAGTTTGGTATTTTTTTTATTGACTTGTGTCACTTTGAGTTTAGTTGCTTATGTTTCCTCATGTACCTTCTTCGTTAGTTTATCTCAGTTTGCTTATACTATGATTATAGTACCATCCCAACTAGTTTTCAGTATCAATTGTATTAATTTTAGTTCTCTGATTACACGCAGGACATTTCACGGTGCGTATCAGGAGATGAAACTTGGATGTTGTGATATCTGGGGGATAGGAAAGTTATGCAGTGTTTGTTCCTGTTAGTTTCGAGAAGAACTAGGACAAGACGACGAAGACTGAAGAACTATGAATGTTCAGGCTCACTTGTCAGGACAATTATCTGGGCAGGTTTCAAACCAAGGGACCATGTCCCAGCAGAATGGTAACTCTCAAATGCAGAATTTAGTTGGTGGTGGTGCTGCTCCTGCTGGTTTGGGACCTTCTCGTGTTGCTCCTGTTGATAATGACATTTTGAAACTTCGGCAAGGAATGCGAATTAGGATGTAAGCCCTAGATTTTTTCAAGCTATTGGCTTTTGTAGTCTTCCTTGTTATATCATGTGTCTGTAGGCGTTTCTTCTCAGTGTTTTGTGTGAATTGTTGTCGTGTCATATTGATTTTTCTCCTCCACTATTTTTAATTGTGTTAGATTGAAATCTTTCCTAGTTTGTTGCTAATAAATCCGTGTAATTCTGATTTTTTTTTCAGCTTCAACATCTTACAGCAAAAGCAACCATCTCCAACTGATGATGCGTCAAAGGCAAAGTATATGGATGTCGCTAGACGCTTAGAGGAGGGCCTGTTTAGAATTGCTAACACAAAGGTATATAAAGAAAATTGATGTATTAGGAAGAGGATAAACATATAATTTGTATTTACATGTTACCACTACATCCAGCCTGTTGGCTAATGTCCTAACTGATTTTTTTTCCTTTTAACGTGTTGTTTTCCAATTTGATCTGCAGGAAGATTACATGAACCAGTCAACCCTAGAACCTCGGCTGGCAAGTCTAATCAAAGGCAGACAGTTAAATACCTACAATCAGCGACAATCTAATTCTTCTTCTGTTGGAGCAATGATACCCACTCCAGGATTACAGTATAGTGGGGGGAATCAAAATTTGATGATGACATCCTCTGTTGATGCTACAATGGCAGGAAGTAATAGCATAACAAGTAGTGCTATGAACACTGGAAACCTGCTAAGTTCTGGTGGCATGCTCGGAGGTTATAAAATTACCAGCATATATAAGATATGGCCTGGATATGTTCTGCTCCTATTTTTCCTGAACACCTTTACTTTTTTCTGTTTGCAGGTAATTCGTCTAATGGATACCAACATTCATCTAATAACTTTGGTCTTGGTTCTGGTGGGAACATGTCATCCATGAGCTCACAAAGAAACACTAGCCAGATGATGATGCCTACCCCTGGTTTTGTCAACAGCACTACTAATAACAGTAGCAACAATGGCCAGTCCTACTTGGGTGTTGAAGCTTCCAACAATAGTGGTGGATTTTCTGCTGCGCCCATGATGGTGCCTCAGCCTCAGCAGCAGCAGCAACAGCAACAGAGGCAGGAAATTGGTGGCCAAAATAGTCGTATGATGCACAACCATGGAAGTCAAATAGGTGTTGGCCTTAGACCTGGAATGCAACAAAAAATGTCTAACGTGTCTAATAGCTCAATAAATGGTGGTATTGGGATAAATGCAAAAGGCGTAGATTCAGGTACGTCGTATACCAGTTCTACCAGAAATTCACAGCAGGCTTATGACAACCTTCAGCGTTCGGGAATGCAAGGTAATGTCTTTATCTCCCTTCCTTTTCTCTACTTATTTAGTGTCATATGCATTGTAACTTTTTGTCCATCAGCAGATCTGATACTGTGTTATATATCACTTCAGGTGACGGATATGGTACAAACAATTCTGATCCTTTCGGATCTGGAAATTTGTATGGTGCTGTAACATCTGTTGGAATGATGACTAATACTCACAATGCCAATACAGCAAGTTTCCAGTCTGTGTCTAGAACTGGCTCTTCTTTGGTAAGTAATCAATGAAATTCATCTTGCATGCAACAACATGTACCAATGAAACATCAATTGATTTCTTAATCTGAGGATACGGATTTGTAATCTTCTTTTCTCTTGCAGTCACATCAACAGCAGCAGTTTCAGCAGCAGCATAGTCGGTTTCAGCAACAACCTAACCAATTCCAACAGCAGCAGCAATTTATTCATCAGCGGCAATTAAAGCAGCAAAGCCAGCAGCAACAGAAATTTATAGGTCATGATGCTTTTGGGCAAAATCATGTGGCTTCTGACATGGTTCAACATGTTAAGCATGAACCTGGAACAGAGAACCCTAGCGATTCTATGCATTCTCAGACTCCTGAGCAATTCCAGCTTTCTCAGTTTCAGAATCAATACCAGAACAATGCAGAAGACCATCATGCGGGTTCTCAGCTTCTCCCTGTCGCAAGTCAGAGTGATATGTGCACATCAATTCCTCAAAATAGCCAACAGGAACAGCAGATGTTGCACCCACAGAGTATGGCTTCAGACTCTATTAACAATTTTAGCAACCTCTCTGTTGGAGTGAAATCAGAATCGGGGCTGCGTGGTCACTGGCAGTCTCAGTCACAGGAGCATACTCCAATGTCTAATAGTATGTCAAATGATCGGCATATTCAAGAGGATTTCCGTCAAAGAATGTCAGGAACAGATGAAGCTCAGCCCAATAATATGACTGGAGCGTCTATTATAGTTCAAAATCATATCTCGCCAACATCAGAGTCCCCTAATCCCCAAAATCCCCCTACTACCACTGGTAGATATGGAAACGGAAACCAAGATCCGAGATTCAGAAATCAACAGAAATGGCTCCTGTTTTTACGCCATGCTCGCCACTGCAAAGCTCCTGAAGGGAAGTGTCCTGACCGGAATTGCATCACGGTTCAGAAGCTCTGGAAACACATGGACAGCTGTGCTGCTTCTCAGTGTTCATATCCTCGTTGCTGCCACACAAGGACATTGATTAATCACCATCGAAATTGTAAGGAATCTAACTGCCCTGTTTGTATTCCTGTGAAGGCCTACTTACAGCAACAGGCAAATGCACGGTCCCTTGCTCGTTTAAAAAATGAAAGTAATGCAGCCAAGTCAGTGAATGCAGCTGGAATATCAAATGATGCAGTACATACTTCTGCTGGAACAGTATCCTGTGCTTCACCTGGTGCTGATATATCAGATCATTTGCAACCTTCATTAAAGCGGTTAAAGGTGGAGCAGTCTTATCAAACTGTGGACATTGAGACAGAAAGTTGTAAAAGCTCAGTTGTTTCCGTAACAGAAGCACAATCATCACAGTACACTGAAAGAAAAGATCATAGGCACAGTGATGTGCGTCCACCTTCAAAGTATTTTGAAATGAAAGCTGAGGTTTCTGAAGTTTCTGTCCCAGCACGGTCTAGTTTCAAAGAGGTGAAAAAGGAAATTGCTGAAAATATTTCTAAGCAAAGGCTTGTTAGTGAACCTGTTAAACAAGATTTGTCTGATGCCTCACCTCGGCAAGAGAATATCAAAACCGAGAAAGAACCTGAGCCACTAAAAAAGGAAATGGCCGAGTCTACGTCAAAATCTGGAAAAGCAGAGATAAAGGGTGTTTCATTAACTGAATTGTTCACTCCGGAACAAGTGAGAGAACATATCCGCGGTCTCCGTCAATGGGTTGGCCAGGTTTGTGATTTTCGTTACTTGTGATGTTTACTTAGTAACGTGATTAAGTTGTAGTAATCTATTTACATGTGGCTTCATCTGTGTTGATAGAGGCTTGATTGAGCTATTCCATTAAGCACTTTTGTTGATAAATATCTAAAAAGATATGTAGTTAACGGTGAATCTGTTGTCCTTCAATGTGCTTACAGAGTAAAGCTAAAGCAGAAAAAAACCAGGCGATGGAGCATTCAATGAGTGAGAATTCCTGCCAACTATGTGCTGTGGAGAAGCTTACCTTTGAGCCACCACCTATATATTGCACCCCTTGTGGTACCCGCATCAAGAGAAACGCTATGTATTACACCGTTGGAGCTGGTGATACTCGTCATTACTTTTGTATTCCTTGTTATAATGAATCCCGCGGGGATACTATACTTGCTGAAGGGACGCCTATACCTAAGGCAAGACTAGAGAAAAAGAAAAATGACGAAGAAACTGAAGAATGGGTAAAAGACTATCTACTTGACTTGTTTTCTGTTTGTCTTCTGTTTTCATATGGTCTTTTTCAGATGCTATATTCTTCTTCTCTCTATGATTTTGCAGTGGGTCCAATGTGATAAATGTGAGGCCTGGCAGCATCAGATATGTGCTTTATTTAATGGGCGAAGGAATGATGGAGGGCAGGCTGAATATACCTGCCCATATTGCTTTATAGCAGAAGTGGAGCAAAGTAAAAGGAAGCCTTTACCTCAGAGTGCTGTTCTTGGAGCTAAGGACCTACCGCGGACAATTCTCAGTGACCATATAGAGCAAAGGTTGTTTAAGAGGCTGAAGCAGGAGAGAACAGAGAGAGCCAGGGCACAAGGAAAAAGTTTTGATGAGGTATTCTTGTGGTTGGGTTTGTTCTTTCATGTATTTTCAAATCTGCAAGCTCTTTTTTCTTTTTCTTTTCCTCTATCTGCTTGCTCCAGTGATTCCTTGTTAGAAACAGTAGATTCAAGCTGATATCGTTTTCTCTTTGACTATATGGACAGATTCCTACTGCTGAGTCCCTTGTGATTAGAGTTGTTTCATCTGTTGACAAAAAGCTGGAAGTCAAATCTCGATTCCTTGAAATTTTTCGGGAGGATAATTACCCAACAGAATTTGCATACAAGTCCAAGGTAAGAATGACCTACGCCCATTGGCATTGTATTTTCTGCACGTATGCATTAATTTTTCCGGGTGTCTAGCTAAAAAATTTCTTTCTCAACGCCATTCTTTTTTCAGGTAGTTCTGTTATTCCAAAAGATTGAAGGTGTAGAAGTATGCTTATTTGGGATGTACGTCCAAGAATTTGGTTCTGAATGCGCATTTCCTAATCAACGCCGAGTGTATCTCTCCTATTTGGATTCTGTTAAGTACTTTAGACCCGAAGTTAGATCTTATAACGGAGAGGCTCTGCGCACTTTTGTTTACCACGAAATTCTGGTAAGTCCTAGCCTTCTCAAACATTGGTTATTAATCAATATATGTGCTTTATCTTTCTAAACTGTATACTGGATTTAAGTGATATGATTTTATCCTGTTCTTAGATCGGTTACTTAGAATACTGCAAGTTGCGTGGTTTCACGAGCTGCTACATATGGGCTTGTCCGCCGCTAAAGGGAGAGGACTATATTTTATATTGTCATCCAGAAATTCAGAAGACGCCCAAATCTGATAAACTACGAGAGTGGTCAGTTCCATTACTTTTTGGGATGAATTTTGCAAGTTTTTGTTTGGTAAAGTCATTTACATCATCGAACTGCCCATATTGTTCTTCGCAGGTACTTGGCAATGTTGAGAAAAGCTTCAAAGGAGGGCATTGTTGCAGAAACTATAAATCTGTATGACCATTTTTTTATGCAAACTGGTGAATGTAGAGCTAAGGTTACAGCAGCTAGGCTCCCATATTTCGATGGTGACTACTGGCCAGGTGCAGCGGAGGATCTTATATACCAAATGAGTCAAGAAGAAGATGGCAGAAAGGGAAATAAGAAAGGAATGCTCAAGAAAACCATTACGAAAAGGGCTCTAAAAGCTTCTGGGCAGACTGATCTATCTGGGAATGCATCCAAAGATCTGCTGTTAATGCATAAAGTAATCTTCTCTTCTTATGGATCGGCTACATATTGTTTTCTCATTTTCCATTTATCGCCTTGATTTGTTTCTCTTGTAAATTCTATTCACTTGTTTTTCCAGCTTGGTGAGACCATTCACCCAATGAAGGAGGACTTTATCATGGTCCACTTGCAGCCATCTTGCACACATTGCTGTATACTGATGGTGTCTGGAAATCGTTGGGTCTGCAGCCAGTGCAAACACTTCCAAATCTGTGATAAGTAGGAATTTTTCGTTTCTCTTTGATATAATTAGTCCCTTCTTTTTTTTATGGCTAATTAGATTATGTATGAATCCTGATGGTACAGCTCTTGGATGGGCTATGTGTCCTTATTACTGATTCAGTTCTCTGCGATCTAAAGTGTTATTTCTCCTTTCAGGTGTTATGAGGCTGAGCAAAGACGTGAAGACAGGGAAAGGCATCCTGCTAATTTTAAGGATAAACATATGTTGTATCCCGTGAGTTGCATTTGCTTGTTGAGGATAATGCCCTTTAGCTTCGTCTGTGATGAGTTTTAATATGTTCGTGGTATTGATTTTGCAGGTTGAAATTACAGATATCCCTACAGATACGAGGGACAAAGATGAGATACTTGAAAGCGAGTTTTTTGACACTAGGCAAGCATTTTTGAGTCTTTGTCAAGGGAACCATTACCAATATGACACGTTGAGGCGAGCAAAACATTCGTCGATGATGGTTCTTTATCATCTACATAACCCGACCGCTCCTGCCTTTGTCACGACCTGCAATGCATGTCATCTTGACATCGAAACTGGTCAAGGCTGGCGCTGTGAAGTATGTCCTGACTACGACGTGTGCAATTCCTGTTATACTAGAGATGGTGGAGTTAATCATCCTCACAAGTTGACAAATCATCCATCTTTAGCTGATCAAAATGCTCAAAACAAAGAAGCCAGGCAGTTGCGAGTCTTGCAGCTCAGGAAAATGCTCGATCTTCTGGTACATGCATCAGTATGTCGTTCAGCGCATTGTCAGTATCCAAATTGCAGGAAAGTGAAGGGGCTGTTTCGACATGGTATACAATGCAAAGTACGTGCTTCAGGAGGTTGTGTTCTCTGCAAGAAAATGTGGTATCTCTTGCAACTCCACGCTCGAGCCTGCAAGGAATCTGAGTGCCATGTACCTCGTTGCAGGTAAGTAACCATGATGATTAATGAATTATATCAATCTTTCGTTTAGACATCAAACGTTTTTGGTCCTTGTGATCTTGTGTTGATCATTGTGAATTGCTATCTCTCTATTCAGGGACCTTAAGGAGCATCTGAGAAGATTACAGCAGCAATCAGATTCACGACGTAGAGCAGCTGTAATGGAAATGATGAGACAAAGAGCTGCAGAAGTCGCTGGGGGCTCAGGTTAGCCAAAACTTGTACATTTGGAAGATCAAATCAAAGTTGCAGCTATATTTACCCATTTCCCAAAGGCGACTAGAACTAAGATAATAAGATATAGAGCCATAAAGCATCTTCATACGCCTTTGGAAGAAGAAGAGCCAGTTAGAGACACTAATTATGAGACTAGTGTAGATTCGTATTTTAAACAGTCACGGGCAGGTATTAACATGCGAGCTTCTGAAGATTATTGTGTTTGAGTGTCAAACAAGAAGAAGAAGAAGAAGAAGAAGAAGAAGATCTTGAAAGTGTCTTCTTCACAGATGAAAGTGTCGAGTTTCAGGGTTTGATGTGGTTTGGTTGGATGATCTTCTGATTCTACTATACATATACACGCACACACACTTGCTCACTTTTTTTTCTTTCTTTGTTTTATCTTCCACGTAAAAATTTATTGTACTTTTGTGAATTGCCATTTCTGATTTGGAAATGGCAAAGAGTGTAACATATAAATACAATACGTTAGCATGTTTCTTGCAAGCAAAGTAAGTTAGGGTTTGCTTTCATTTCTTCCACTTTTTCCTTACGAAATTTGTTTTCACACTTTTGTTAGAATAATTTAGTTATTGGATTTATATTTGCTTTTGAATGAATATCATCTCGTTTTACATACGAATCTTTTGATTTATATTTGCTTCTGACATATGTGGAGTTCGAGAAGTAGATATAAAATCCGAGCAACCAGAGATTGACACGTTTCTAAACAAAACAAGATAGAGTGAAGAACGAGAACCACTAGCTGAATTTTCTCGAGAAAACAAAGTGGACGCAGAGAGAATTCTGATGATGAGAAAACCGAAGAAGATTACACGAAATTGAGTAAAAGTAATGATAATACATTCTCCATCTCTTGCTCTTCTCTGCACAGATTTGTCAAGCAAGAAAGATAGATCTCATCAGTATCAGAACCGCTGCTTAGTGGCTAGATCATCATCGGTTCGTATTTCCACGGCGGGGATTGGGGCTATAGCGGCTGTGGTTATGATGGTTTCTGTTTCCGGAGCTTCTGCAGAGCTTCCACCGCCGCCACAAGACGGCGAAACGCTGTCAAATGTACCTCAAACGTTATCAGGTGAAGACTGCAAGAAACAGAGGATTCAAAGACCAAAATCCAAAAATGCAGAGAAATGCACTGTCAAATGCGTCAACACTTGCATTCGCAGTGGAGACGGTGAAGGGCCACTCAATATCAGAAGGTCTCTCTCTTTCTCTCTTTCTCTCACTCTCTCACAAACACACAAATATAGGAGCCACTATATTCATTGTACGATTGGTTTAAAGTTGGAAATTCACAGTTTATCATGGTATCAAAACTCCAATGTTAGGTTCAACAGGATATGCATAATATGCCAAGATGATAGATTATTACCTACATTTCGAGGGAACATGTTAGAATATGATCAAACACTTTTTTCATAACTAATATTGTCTCTCTTTCTGATTCTTGAAAGGCCATTAGTGGTGTTCAAGCAAGGATTTCGAAGCCGTAATTACTGGTAAATTACTTCTCTTTCGTATAATTAAAGGTTGATTAATAGGAGGAGATTGTTTCTTATATCTTCTTCATTTGTAGCTTAGTGGAATGTTCTGATATTTGCAATTTGATCGGAGATGGTGACTATGGTCCTTGAAACAAGATTTTTGAAAAAGATGGTGAAGAAACAAAGGACAAAGGAACTGACTAGTCTGAAGAATGATTAGGCGTCTCACTCCGGATTTTCTAATGAAGTCTAAGACATTCCCATTTTAGTCTGGCAAAACAACAAGTCATACTCAAAATCTACATGTTTACGGCTTTTTCTCAAATCAATCCCTACCACCGGACTATCAACTGCTTGATATAGAAAGATTTGTTTTTTGGTCTTTAATATATGTATTAATCTACCATATTCTGAATGACTTTGAGATCACGTTCGAATAAACAAATCATGATTGATTTATAAAACAAAAATCAATTAGCACTTGAGAAGAATATACGGGTCAAGTTTTCTTTTGTGTGAATCAGAGTTTGCAGCCTCTTGCCATAAAATAGTCTATGTCAACGTACAATGC
>JAKUCM010003158.1:0-14667 GCA_023374145.1 Lepidium sativum
GAGAGAGAGATTCCACACACAATACATGCTTGTTTGCCTTTGACCTTACACCCAGCTAATGTCCCTAATCCTGGATAGTCACTAATACTCCACAACAAAATTGCTTTAAGTAGAAAGTGATCCTTCTAAAAAGAGTAATACACCACATACAATGGTGCGAGGTAGACATCCATGTTGTTGCTTGGTGCAGTTGGACTATGGATCAAGAGTTCTCTACCTTCATACATTTGGTTGGATGCATTTAATAGTTAACCAATAACACCAGCCATGTATAATACTTGGTATTTTGAATAGAGAAAGAATTAATCCTATATGTGGATAGACGTAATCTCATGTTTCTTGGTTCAGCTTAAAACTCAGGCCATTTATGATTCACATTGGCCCAAGTTATTAAATCCACCATATGTCGCATTGCACTATATGAACCTCTTATTGGCCAAGCATCCTCACTAGGCCACACCAACAAAATCCCAGAGGCCTAGTGACATTTATCCTTAGGAAGATCGGAAGACGCGCATCACTTCGGTTGGGCGCGACTTCGGGAAAAAGAGAAGCCGTGAGACGCAAGGCGTGAAGACGTAGGGCGCAAGGCAATGAGACTTGGGAAGCAAGGTGTGAGGCGACCGTTAGATGGAGAGGGTGTATGGGTCTTCCCCAACGGTCAAAGTGGTCCCGGGAATATGACCGTTGGGCGCGTGCAGCTTCAGAGTGGTCCCGGCTGGACGCGTGAAGAGCAGGTGGTCCCCTCCAGCCGCCAACGACCTCAGGTGGTCCCCTCCAGCTTCCAGCGACTTCTTCTCTCTTCTCTTCTTCTCCTTTGCGATTTTTCTGTTTATTTAAGAGGAACAATTGTATCTTTTAGGATCTATGGAGTTTTAATGGAAGCTCTCTTCATATTCTCTCAAAACACTCTCCAATCTCTTATTCTCTAAAGTTTTCGCATTGTGTACTCAAACTCACATGGTATCAGAGCAGTGATATCCTCTCACTATGCTTCCATTAATCTCTTTTCATCACTCTCTGTTTTTCTTCTCTATTGTTTAGTCCTTGAAATTCAAAACTCGCCGTGGAAAGCTTGGGTTCTACCTCCGGGGCGCATCCTCCTTGCGGCTCTTCTCAAAGTTTTGAAGAAAAAGGCTATCTTTGAGTCCTATATACAGAAAAGCTGGGATCTTTGGTGAGCTTTGGCATCAAAAGAGTAAGCTTTTCTCATTCAAACTCAAGGAAATCTCGAAATCTCTCTTGTGAAGCCTTACCGGAAGCGTGAAAGGGAAAAGGTCAAGTCTTTTCTCTCTTCTTGAAGTGGTGCTCTCTGGTGTTCTTAAGAGAAGACTTTTAGTCTCTCCTGTTCGTGATTTCAAGAAAGCTTCAACTTTTTAAGCCTCTCTTTGGGTCATTTCTCAGCCGGCACAAAAAAGGTGTAATCTTTTCTTCTCAAAATGGATCCAAGTAAACTACAAGTGGTTCCTATTATGCTTAAAGGGCCGAATTACTTGCTGTGGGCTAGAGCTGCAAAGACTACCATCTGCACAAAGAAAGGCTATTGGAGTCATATAGTCAAAGATAGACCCTTAAAGAAGTCCACATCAAGTGAAGAAGATGAGGAAGTGCTTGATGAGGATGATGATTGGTTCCTCATGGATCAATCGGTCAAATCTATCATCTTGGGATCACTAGACAAACCCATATTAGAAGCCTACTACTACTGTGAGACAGCTAAAGACTTATGGGAATCCTTGAAGAAAGTATATGGTAATATTTCAAGTCTTACTCGGGTTTTTGAAGTTAAGAAGGAATTGAGTAGTCTTTATCAAGATGACATGGAATTTACGGAATACTTTGGTAGATTTAGATCTTTGTGGGCTGAGATGGATATGCTTAGACCAATGACATTGGAGCCTAAGGTAATTATGAGTAGAAGTGAAGAGGATAAAGTTCTCGGTTTGATGATGAATCTCAATCCATGTTACACGGATCTTGTTAAACATATCTTGAGGACTGCGGCTACTACTCATTCACTTCCTAGTCTTGAAGAAGTTTGTGCTCAAATCCAGAAGGAACAAGGGTCTATTGGTCTATTGGAAAGAAAGGGGAAGTTCGGGTCTAATAATTGCCAACAAAGCTCAAGTTAAGACCGAAGATAAGAAGAGGCTAATATGTGAGCATTGTAAGAAGAAAGGTCATGCCAAAGATAAGTGCTGGATTCTTCACCCACACCTTAAGCCAGCCAAGTTCAAAGAAGCAAGGGCTAACCTCACTCAAGAGAAGTCGGATGAACCAAATCAATTGTCTCTAGCTCCTTTCTCTTCGGGTTCATCCTCTTTGGCTGGACAGCAAGAACAAGGAATTGCTGCCTCATCTTCTTTCCAAGGAGAGGTGATTAAGAAGGCAGACTTGGAAGCTCTTATTCAATCCCTTAAGTCCCTAAGGGATTCTGGTATTTGTCTCTTCTCACATTCCTTATTTAAGCCGATTATCATTGACTCGGGAGCCTCTCACCACATGATTAGTGATAGGGGGCTAATTAGTGATATTGAACCAGCTTTAGGGAGTGTGGTAATTGCTAATGGAGCTAAGGTATCGGTTAGGGGTGTAGGGAATTTAGGCTTACTTAACAAGAAAATGAAAGCTTTCTTTATGCCCGGTTTCTCCTCAAACTTGTTATCGGTTAGGAAAGTGGTAAATGATCTAAATTGTTATGTTATCTTTGGTCCTAATAGTGTTAAGTTTCAGGATATTAAGACTGGGAGCATGATCGGAGAAGGCAGAATCCAAGATGGATTGTACATCCTTGAAGATTCTAAGATGTTTTCTAAGTTTTATAACACTAATGTTGGTTTTTCGAATTCGGCTATTGGCTTGAAACCCTCTGTTTGGCATGCAAGGGCTGGCCACCCTCATTTTCGTGCTTTGAACCTTATGTTACCTCAATTATCCTTTGAAAATTTTAGTGATTGTGAAGCTTGCATATTAGGAAAACATTGCAAAACGGTTTATCCCTTATCATCAACCATTTATGATAATTGCTTTGATCTAGTTCATTCCGATGTATGGACTTCACCGTGCATATCTAGGGATAGACATAGATACTTTGTGACATTTATTGATGAGAAGTCAAAATACACATGGATAACCTTGATGCCATCGAAGGATAAAGTGTTTGATGCATTTAAAAATTTCGAAGCTTATATCACTAATCACTTTAATGCTAAATTGAAGGTATTACGAACGGATAATGGTGGTGAATATATGAGTCGTGTGTTCCAAGAACACCTTGCCAAACAAGGAATCCTTCACCAAACAAGTTGTCCTTATAATCCGCAACAAAATGGTGTAGCCGAACGTAAAAATCGACATCTAATGGAAATAACCCGAGCAATTATGTTTCATATGCACGTTCCAAAACATTTTTGGGGAGATGCTGTCATGACAGCATGCTATTTGATTAATCGAACCCCTACCAAGATTCTTCGGGATGTGTCTCCATTTAAGGTACTTAACAAAACTGAACCACATTTAGATCACTTACGTGTATTTGGGTGTCTTTGTTTTGTCTTAGTTCCCGGAGATCTTCGCAACAAGCTTGAAGCCAAAAGTAAACGGTGTATGTTTATTGGCTATTCTCCGACACAAAAAGGCTATAAGTGTTATGACCCGGAGTCAAGAAGAGTGTATGTGTCTCGTGATGTCAAATTCTTGGAAGATAGAGGATTGTATGATGCTACTACGTGGGATGACCTTCAGGACTTGTCCGAGCCAAATCTGGACCGAGCCGCCAGCTTGCGGCTTCTCCTCCAACATTTAGGTCTCTCTCGGGAAACGGATGCTGCACCCGCTGGGACGCGTCCTTCGAGCTCACAGTCTCCGCATCGATCCGTGCCTTCCGATACCGAGACACATACCCATGCTGTTCCCGACTCGACTCATAGTCCTTCTGCTAATGCTCCGGACGCATTCTACCCAACGTCTCCTCCAGTTCCGACTGTCAATCCGGCCGAGGACTCTAACTCGACCGCGTATACCGATCGGCCTGTGACTTCCGAGACGTCGGGCTTGCATGATGATGGGTCTGTTCTGGTTCGTGATTCTCAGCCCATTCAACCACTTCGTCGTAGTACAAGGGTGCGTAAGGATCCTTCACGATGGGTAGAAACACGGACATACTACAATGCCTTTGCAATAGCTCATCCAACTCAAGCGGTATTCTCTATGAACCTTGTACCATCTCAGTTTAAAGCTTTTCTTGGGAAGATTGAGCTGGATCAGGTACCCAAGACATTTGCTGAAGCTAGTCAAAACCCTGCCTGGATGGAGGCGGTGAATGCTGAAGCCGCCGCAATGGATGTCAATAACACATGGGCTGAGGCTGAACTTCCTCCGGGAAAGAAAGCCGTCTCTTGCAAATGGGTCTTTACCATTAAGTATAAGGCTAATGGAGAGATTGAACGCTACAAGGCACGTCTTGTTGCACGCGGCTTTACTCAAACCTACGGGAAGGATTATACAGACACCTTTGCTCCGGTTGCCAAGCTTCATACGGTAAGGGTTGTGCTTTCCTTAGCTACTAATCTATCTTGGGATTTATGGCAGATGGATGTCAAGAACGCTTTCCTTCAAGGAGAGCTTGAGGAGGAAGTGTATATGACTCCACCGCCGGGACTTGAGTCTAGGTTTGATCCAGGAAAGGTTCTCCGGCTTAGGAAAGCCATCTATGGGCTGAAGCAATCTCCAAGAGCTTGGTATCATAAACTGAGCCATACCCTTCGTGATCGTGGTTTTGTAAAGTCTGAAGCCGATCACACTTTGTTCACCTTCCGGCGGAATCAAGGACTTGTGGTTGTGCTCATTTATGTGGATGACCTTATCATCACCGGCGATGATAAGGAAGGTATCTCCCAAACTAAGTCTTATCTTCATTCTGTTTTTGACATCAAAGACTTGGGGGAGTTGACGTACTTTCTAGGGATTGAGATTTGTCGTTTCTCGGACGGCTTATTTCTCTCTCAACGAAAGTACACTTTAGATTTGTTGTGTGAGACAGGAATGGAGACTTCTAAGTCTGTCAAAACACCGATTGATGATGGTTACAAGGCTCATCGAGAGGGGGAGAATGCGGCTGAGCCATATGAGGATCCAATGCTGTACAGGCGACTTGTAGGTAAGCTTATTTACCTTACCATAACTCGTCCTGACCTCTGTTTTGCAGTAAACCAAGTCAGTCAGTACATGCAAACTCCCACAAAGCATCATTGGTCAATGCTTGAGCGCATCCTTCGGTACCTAAGAGGGAGTTCCAGCCAAGGCATTTGGATGGGTAAGCATAATAGTACTACAATATCTGGATATTGTGATGCTGATTGGGCAGGTGATAGGAACGATAGGAAGTCTACTACTGGTTTTTGCACATTCATTGGAGGGAACTTGGTGACTTGGAAGACCAAGAAGCAAAAGGTGGTGGCTTGCTCTACCGCAGAAGCAGAATACCGAGCAATGAGGAAACTAACGGATGAGTTGGTATGGCTCCGGAGTATTCTCAAAGATCTAGGGTATGACACCAATGAACCGACCATAATGCATTGCGACAATCAAGCAGCGATTCACATAGCCAACAACTCAGTCTTTCATGAGAGGACCAAGAGTATTGAAGTAGACTGCCACAAAGTTCGGGAACGCATAGCTCAGGGAGTGACCCTTCCGTGTTACACACCAAGTGGAGACCAATTGGCAGACATCTTCACCAAGGCAGCAAGCTCCAAGGTTTGCAACCATATTTATGGCAAACTTGGACTTGTAAGCCTTGACTGCCCTTGACCTCATGTCTCCTAACCTCAAAGTATACATGCTCTTTTTCCCTCATAAAGGTTTTGTCCCAATGGGTTTTCCTTTGTGAGGTTTTTACCGAGGTGTATGCTTTGGGGTTTCCAAGCTAAGTCTCTATTACATTGCGGCTTAGCTTGAGGGGGAGTATTGGCCAAGCATCCTCACTAGGCCACACCAACAAAATCCCAGAGGCCTAGTGACATTTATCCTTAGGAAGATCGGAAGACGCGCATCACTTCGGTTGGGCGCGACTTCGGGAAAAAGAGAAGCCGTGAGACGCAAGGCGTGAAGACGTAGGGCGCAAGGCAATGAGACTTGGGAAGCAAGGTGTGAGGCGACCGTTAGATGGAGAGGGTGTATGGGTCTTCCCCAACGGTCAAAGTGGTCCCGGGAATATGACCGTTGGGCGCGTGCAGCTTCAGAGTGGTCCCGGCTGGACGCGTGAAGAGCAGGTGGTCCCCTCCAGCCGCCAACGACCTCAGGTGGTCCCCTCCAGCTTCCAGCGACTTCTTCTCTCTTCTCTTCTTCTCCTTTGCGATTTTTCTGTTTATTTAAGAGGAACAATTGTATCTTTTAGGATCTATGGAGTTTTAATGGAAGCTCTCTTCATATTCTCTCAAAACACTCTCCAATCTCTTATTCTCTAAAGTTTTCGCATTGTGTACTCAAACTCACACCTCTTATGCTATTCTTTTTAACACCGTAGCTGGAATCTCCTTATTTTCCTCACCACTATGTTTCCATATCTTCATATTGCTTCCATGATAAAATAGAGTTGCTCTTACAACCATGAATCATGTTGTACCCAAAACCAAACAGTTTCAAGAATCTTTTCATCTCATCGGTTGAACTGGGGAGTACATTACCTATGGGAAGCATGTCATGAAATTAGTTTAATAGCTGATCAAAGTCATATCTCGAATCATCACTTGGCTAATCACTTGCCTAACATCACACACAATTTAAAGACTTAGTTAAGAAGGAAATGAAAATACAACAAACAAGAGTACTTAAAGTGACTTTTATATAAAAAGTGATTACCTTCATGTAGGACAAATCAAAGAGATTGGACATTTTCTTCCATCTCGAGTAATTATTATCCTCTTCGTACTCATCTTCTTAAATAACCTCATCATCACGCAAAGGTTTTCTATTTCCCATGCATTTTTTCTGCGATAAAGACTTCCAAAAATCATTTCTAAAGTGTTTAAGTGCCTAAAATATTTGTGCTCATGTTTGAATTCTATTTGCTTTCAGTTTTTCCGGAATGTTCTCAAACCATTTATTTTTCCTTCTATAAGGATGATCATGTCTGAGCCTCATTATGTTTCTTAGATACTTATGCTTCTGTGTGAACTTCAATCATCTAAAAAGTATATCTTTTCCACACACAATACATGCTTGTTTGCCTTTGACCTTACACCCAGCTAATGTCCCTAATCCTGGATAGTCACTAATACTCCACAACAAAATTGCTTTAAGTAGAAAGTGATCCTTCTAAAAAGAGTAATACACCACATACAATGGTGCGAGGTAGACATCCATGTTGTTGCTTGGTGCAGTTGGACTATGGATCAAGAGTTCTCTACCTTCATACATTTGGTTGGATGCATTTAATAGTTAACCAATAACACCAGCCATGTATAATACTTGGTATTTTGAATAGAGAAAGAATTAATCCTATATGTGGATAGACGTAATCTCATGTTTCTTGGTTCAACTTAAAACTCAGGCCATTTATGATTCACATTGGCCCAAGTTATTAAATCCACCATATGTCGCATTGCACTATATGAACCTCTTATGCTATTCTTTTTAACACCGTAGCTGGAATCTCCTTATTTTCCTCACCACTATGTTTCCATATCTTCATATTGCTTCCATGATAAAATAGAGTTTGAGTACACAATGCGAAAACTTTAGAGAATAAGAGATTGGAGAGTGTTTTGAGAGAATATGAAGAGAGCTTCCATTAAAACTCCATTGATCCTAAAAGATACAATTGTTCCTCTTAAATAAACAGAAAAATCGCAAAGGAGAAGAAGAGAAGAGAGAAGAAGTCGCTGGAAGCTGGAGGGGACCACCTGAGGTCGTTGGCGGCTGGAGGGGACCACCTGCTCTTCACGCGTCCAGCCGGGACCACTCTGAAGCTGCACGCGCCCAACGGTCATATTCCCGGGACCACTTTGACCGTTGGGGAAGACCCATACACCCTCTCCATCTAACGGTCGCCTCACACCTTGCTTCCCAAGTCTCATTGCCTTGCGCCCTACGTCTTCACGCCTTGCGTCTCACGGCTTCTCTTTTTCCCGAAGTCGCGCCCAACCGAAGTGATGCGCGTCTTCCGATCTTCCTAAGGATAAATGTCACTAGGCCTCTGGGATTTTGTTGGTGTGGCCTAGTGAGGATGCTTGGCCAATACTCCCCCTCAAGCTAAGCCGCAATGTAATAGAGACTTAGCTTGGAAACCCCAAAGCATACACCTCGGTAAAAACCTCACAAAGGAAAACCCATTGGGACAAAACCTTTATGAGGGAAAAAGAGCATGTATACTTTGAGGTTAGGAGACATGAGGTCAAGGGCAGTCAAGGCTTACAAGTCCAAGTTTGCCATAAATATGGTTGCAAACCTTGGAGCTTGCTGCCTTGGTGAAGATGTCTGCCAATTGGTCTCCACTTGGTGTGTAACACGGAAGGGTCACTCCCTGAGCTATGCGTTCCCGAACTTTGTGGCAGTCTACTTCAATACTCTTGGTCCTCTCATGAAAGACTGAGTTGTTGGCTATGTGAATCGCTGCTTGATTGTCGCAATGCATTATGGTCGGTTCATTGGTGTCATACCCTAGATCTTTGAGAATACTCCGGAGCCATACCAACTCATCCGTTAGTTTCCTCATTGCTCGGTATTCTGCTTCTGCGGTAGAGCAAGCCACCACCTTTTGCTTCTTGGTCTTCCAAGTCACCAAGTTCCCTCCAATGAATGTGCAAAAACCAGTAGTAGACTTCCTATCGTTCCTATCACCTGCCCAATCAGCATCACAATATCCAGATATTGTAGTACTATTATGCTTACCCATCCAAATGCCTTGGCTGGAACTCCCTCTTAGGTACCGAAGGATGCGCTCAAGCATTGACCAATGATGCTTTGTGGGAGTTTGCATGTACTGACTGACTTGGTTTACTGCAAAACAGAGGTCAGGACGAGTTATGGTAAGGTAAATAAGCTTACCTACAAGTCGCCTGTACAGCATTGGATCCTCATATGGCTCAGCCGCATTCTCCCCCTCTCGATGAGCCTTGTAACCATCATCAATCGGTGTTTTGACAGACTTAGAAGTCTCCATTCCTGTCTCACACAACAAATCTAAAGTGTACTTTCGTTGAGAGAGAAATAAGCCGTCCGAGAAACGACAAATCTCAATCCCTAGAAAGTACGTCAACTCCCCCAAGTCTTTGATGTCAAAAACAGAATGAAGATAAGACTTAGTTTGGGAGATACCTTCCTTATCATCGCCGGTGATGATAAGGTCATCCACATAAATGAGCACAACCACAAGTCCTTGATTCCGCCGGAAGGTGAACAAAGTGTGATCGGCTTCAGACTTTACAAAACCACGATCACGAAGGGTATGGCTCAGTTTATGATACCAAGCTCTTGGAGATTGCTTCAGCCCATAGATGGCTTTCCTAAGCCGGAGAACCTTTCCTGGATCAAACCTAGACTCAAGTCCCGGCGGTGGAGTCATATACACTTCCTCCTCAAGCTCTCCTTGAAGGAAAGCGTTCTTGACATCCATCTGCCATAAATCCCAAGATAGATTAGTAGCTAAGGAAAGCACAACCCTTACCGTATGAAGCTTGGCAACCGGAGCAAAGGTGTCTGTATAATCCTTCCCGTAGGTTTGAGTAAAGCCGCGTGCAACAAGACGTGCCTTGTAGCGTTCAATCTCTCCATTAGCCTTATACTTAATGGTAAAGACCCATTTGCAAGAGACGGCTTTCTTTCCCGGAGGAAGTTCAGCCTCAGCCCATGTGTTATTGACATCCATTGCGGCGGCTTCAGCATTCACCGCCTCCATCCAGGCAGGGTTTTGACTAGCTTCAGCAAATGTCTTGGGTACCTGATCCAGCTCAATCTTCCCAAGAAAAGCTTTAAACTGAGATGGTACAAGGTTCATAGAGAATACCGCTTGAGTTGGATGAGCTATTGCAAAGGCATTGTAGTATGTCCGTGTTTCTACCCATCGTGAAGGATCCTTACGCACCCTTGTACTACGACGAAGTGGTTGAATGGGCTGAGAATCACGAACCAGAACAGACCCATCATCATGCAAGCCCGACGTCTCGGAAGTCACAGGCCGATCGGTATACGCGGTCGAGTTAGAGTCCTCGGCCGGATTGACAGTCGGAACTGGAGGAGACGTTGGGTAGAATGCGTCCGGAGCATTAGCAGAAGGACTATGAGTCGAGTCGGGAACAGCATGGGTATGTGTCTCGGTATCGGAAGGCACGGATCGATGCGGAGACTGTGAGCTCGAAGGACGCGTCCCAGCGGGTGCAGCATCCGTTTCCCGAGAGAGACCTAAATGTTGGAGGAGAAGCCGCAAGCTGGCGGCTCGGTCCAGATTTGGCTCGGACAAGTCCTGAAGGTCATCCCACGTAGTAGCATCATACAATCCTCTATCTTCCAAGAATTTGACATCACGAGACACATACACTCTTCTTGACTCCGGGTCATAACACTTATAGCCTTTTTGTGTCGGAGAATAGCCAATAAACATACACCGTTTACTTTTGGCTTCAAGCTTGTTGCGAAGATCTCCGGGAACTAAGACAAAACAAAGACACCCAAATACACGTAAGTGATCTAAATGTGGTTCAGTTTTGTTAAGTACCTTAAATGGAGACACATCCCGAAGAATCTTGGTAGGGGTTCGATTAATCAAATAGCATGCTGTCATGACAGCATCTCCCCAAAAATGTTTTGGAACGTGCATATGAAACATAATTGCTCGGGTTATTTCCATTAGATGTCGATTTTTACGTTCGGCTACACCATTTTGTTGCGGATTATAAGGACAACTTGTTTGGTGAAGGATTCCTTGTTTGGCAAGGTGTTCTTGGAACACACGACTCATATATTCACCACCATTATCCGTTCGTAATACCTTCAATTTAGCATTAAAGTGATTAGTGATATAAGCTTCGAAATTTTTAAATGCATCAAACACTTTATCCTTCGATGGCATCAAGGTTATCCATGTGTATTTTGACTTCTCATCAATAAATGTCACAAAGTATCTATGTCTATCCCTAGATATGCACGGTGAAGTCCATACATCGGAATGAACTAGATCAAAGCAATTATCATAAATGGTTGATGATAAGGGATAAACCGTTTTGCAATGTTTTCCTAATATGCAAGCTTCACAATCACTAAAATTTTCAAAGGATAATTGAGGTAACATAAGGTTCAAAGCACGAAAATGAGGGTGGCCAGCCCTTGCATGCCAAACAGAGGGTTTCAAGCCAATAGCCGAATTCGAAAAACCAACATTAGTGTTATAAAACTTAGAAAACATCTTAGAATCTTCAAGGATGTACAATCCATCTTGGATTCTGCCTTCTCCGATCATGCTCCCAGTCTTAATATCCTGAAACTTAACACTATTAGGACCAAAGATAACATAACAATTTAGATCATTTACCACTTTCCTAACCGATAACAAGTTTGAGGAGAAACCGGGCATAAAGAAAGCTTTCATTTTCTTGTTAAGTAAGCCTAAATTCCCTACACCCCTAACCGATACCTTAGCTCCATTAGCAATTACCACACTCCCTAAAGCTGGTTCAATATCACTAATTAGCCCCCTATCACTAATCATGTGGTGAGAGGCTCCCGAGTCAATGATAATCGGCTTAAATAAGGAATGTGAGAAGAGACAAATACCAGAATCCCTTAGGGACTTAAGGGATTGAATAAGAGCTTCCAAGTCTGCCTTCTTAATCACCTCTCCTTGGAAAGAAGATGAGGCAGCAATTCCTTGTTCTTGCTGTCCAGCCAAAGAGGATGAACCCGAAGAGAAAGGAGCTAGAGACAATTGATTTGGTTCATCCGACTTCTCTTGAGTGAGGTTAGCCCTTGCTTCTTTGAACTTGGCTGGCTTAAGGTGTGGGTGAAGAATCCAGCACTTATCTTTGGCATGACCTTTCTTCTTACAATGCTCACATATTAGCCTCTTCTTATCTTCGGTCTTAACTTGAGCTTTGTTGGCAATTATTAGACCCGAACTTCCCTTTCTTTCCAATAGACCAATAGACCCTTGTTCCTTCTGGATTTGAGCACAAACTTCTTCAAGACTAGGAAGTGAATGAGTAGTAGCCGCAGTCCTCAAGATATGTTTAACAAGATCCGTGTAACATGGATTGAGATTCATCATCAAACCGAGAACTTTATCCTCTTCACTTCTACTCATAATTACCTTAGGCTCCAATGTCATTGGTCTAAGCATATCCATCTCAGCCCACAAAGATCTAAATCTACCAAAGTATTCCGTAAATTCCATGTCATCTTGATAAAGACTACTCAATTCCTTCTTAACTTCAAAAACCCGAGTAAGACTTGAAATATTACCATATACTTTCTTCAAGGATTCCCATAAGTCTTTAGCTGTCTCACAGTAGTAGTAGGCTTCTAATATGGGTTTGTCTAGTGATCCCAAGATGATAGATTTGACCGATTGATCCATGAGGAACCAATCATCATCCTCATCAAGCACTTCCTCATCTTCTTCACTTGATGTGGACTTCTTTAAGGGTCTATCTTTGACTATATGACTCCAATAGCCTTTCTTTGTGCAGATGGTAGTCTTTGCAGCTCTAGCCCACAGCAAGTAATTCGGCCCTTTAAGCATAATAGGAACCACTTGTAGTTTACTTGGATCCATTTTGAGAAGAAAAGATTACACCTTTTTTTGTGCCGGCTGAGAAATGACCCAAAGAGAGGCTTAAAAAGTTGAAGCTTTCTTGAAATCACGAACAGGAGAGACTAAAAGTCTTCTCTTAAGAACACCAGAGAGCACCACTTCAAGAAGAGAGAAAAGACTTGACCTTTTCCCTTTCACGCTTCCGGTAAGGCTTCACAAGAGAGATTTCGAGATTTCCTTGAGTTTGAATGAGAAAAGCTTACTCTTTTGATGCCAAAGCTCACCAAAGATCCCAGCTTTTCTGTATATAGGACTCAAAGATAGCCTTTTTCTTCAAAACTTTGAGAAGAGCCGCAAGGAGGATGCGCCCCGGAGGTAGAACCCAAGCTTTCCACGGCGAGTTTTGAATTTCAAGGACTAAACAATAGAGAAGAAAAACAGAGAGTGATGAAAAGAGATTAATGGAAGCATAGTGAGAGGATATCACTGCTCTGATACCATGTGAGTTTGAGTACACAATGCGAAAACTTTAGAGAATAAGAGATTGGAGAGTGTTTTGAGAGAATATGAAGAGAGCTTCCATTAAAACTCCATTGATCCTAAAAGATACAATTGTTCCTCTTAAATAAACAGAAAAATCGCAAAGGAGAAGAAGAGAAGAGAGAAGAAGTCGCTGGAAGCTGGAGGGGACCACCTGAGGTCGTTGGCGGCTGGAGGGGACCACCTGCTCTTCACGCGTCCAGCCGGGACCACTCTGAAGCTGCACGCGCCCAACGGTCATATTCCCGGGACCACTTTGACCGTTGGGGAAGACCCATACACCCTCTCCATCTAACGGTCGCCTCACACCTTGCTTCCCAAGTCTCATTGCCTTGCGCCCTACGTCTTCACGCCTTGCGTCTCACGGCTTCTCTTTTTCCCGAAGTCGCGCCCAACCGAAGTGATGCGCGTCTTCCGATCTTCCTAAGGATAAATGTCACTAGGCCTCTGGGATTTTGTTGGTGTGGCCTAGTGAGGATGCTTGGCCAATAACATCCATGTTGTTGCTTGGTGCAGTTGGACTATGGATCAAGAGTTCTCTACCTTCATACATTTGGTTGGATGCATTTAATAGTTAACCAATAACACCAGCCATGTATAATACTTGGTATTTTGAATAGAGAAAGAATTAATCCTATATGTGGATAGACGTAATCTCATGTTTCTTGGTTCAACTTAAAACTCAGGCCATTTATGATTCACATTGGCCCAAGTTATTAAATCCACCATATGTCGCATTGCACTATATGAACCTCTTATGCTATTCTTTTTAACACCGTAGCTGGAATCTCCTTATTTTCCTCACCACTATGTTTCCATATCTTCATATTGCTTCCATGATAAAATAGAGTTGCTCTTACAACCATGAATCATGTTGTACCCAAAACCAAACAGTTTCAAGAATCTTTTCATCTCATCGGTTGAACTGGGGAGTACATTACCTATGGGAAGCATGTCATGAAATTAGTTTAATAGCTGATCAAAGTCATATCTCGAATCATCACTTGGCTAATCACTTGCCTAACATCACACACAATTTAAAGACTTAGTTAAGAAGGAAATGAAAATACAACAAACAAGAGTACTTAAAGTGACTTTTATATAAAAAGTGATTACCATCATGTAGGACAAATCAAAGAGATTGGACATTTTCTTCCATCTCGAGTTATCAATATCCTCTTCATACTCATCTTCTTAAATAACCTCATCATCACACAAAGGTTTTCTATTTCCTATGCATTTTTTCTGTGGTGAAGACTTCCAAAAATCATTTCTAAAGTGTTTAAGTGCCTAAAATATTTCTGCTCATGTTTGAATTCTATTTGCTTTCAGTTTTTCCGCAATGTTCTCAAACCATTTATTTTTCCTTTTCTCTCTCTCTC
>JAKUCM010003159.1:0-28113 GCA_023374145.1 Lepidium sativum
GAGAGAACTAGATTCTACCAAATAATCAACTATGAAATTAAGCTTCTTCATTAGCCCAGTGCCAACTAAAGAATGTACAACTGATTTAGCTCTGTATAACTGATTCAAGTTATACTAGTTTTACTGTCGCAAAAACCAACTCTTATCAACTCAGATTCATTCGCTGTGGCAGTTCTAAATCTATAATGCACTATGTTTCAGTCTATGTTACCAATCTAAAGTCTTATTTGACCTAGATTCTACCAAATAATGAAAGCAAAGTTATCAATTTCAAGCTTAAAATTCATTTTGCAATTGACTTTTTAATGCCTAAAGTGGAGAGGCAAATCAAGAATGAAACTATGGAGATTAACCGTCGACGGAAATGGCAGGAGAGGCGGCGGCGGTGCACGTCGGAATCACCTTCAGAGCCGCCGAGGCAAATCCAGACTTGATATGGCTAATTTTCCGTAAGGGTATTTTTGGAATATCAAGTTTCATTAATAGGTTTGTATATAAGAGATTTGATATGTATATAAGAGATTAAAATTTCTACAGATTGGGTTTATGAGATCTTTGTCGATAAGAGCGAAGGTTAAGATGATGAAGGGTTTGTTTGGGAACAAGGATGAGAATATTCGCTACGTTGAAATAATTGTCGGATTTTTGTCGAAGTAAAGGATAAACGATTAATTGAGATTTATTTGAATAAAATATCCATTCAGATATTAGTATTTTTATGAAACTGTTTTTGTCATCCAAAGAAATAAATGTAACAATTTTTAAATATTATTATAACAATTCTCAAAATTTTGGACTATTTAAATAAGAAACGTTTAACCAATTACAAAATCTTATTAGACTATAACCGCTAATCACTCTAATTTATAAGAAACAAAATTTTAAAGTTTGATCTTAAATCTGATTCTGGTCAAGGAACTCTTCATAAGCAGATGATCCACTTGAAGAGTCGCTTTCAAATCGATCTTCTTCCTTAGGAGGGGACAGTGTTGGCGAGAGTTGGAGCTTCTTAGAACCTGCAATACAACAAAACACGAGAGTGAGATAAAGTTCTTTCTCTTATCTTGGCTTTGCAATTCACAACGAAATATCAAAATAATACCTTTAGTGGTATTTTTATTTTGGAACTTCTTAGAGTGACGCCTTATGAGTTTCTTAGCTTTACTAATCGTCAATTGTCTTGCAAATGGAGAGAAGTCTGATTCATTATCACTCCACTCTCCTGGGAAGCTTTCTTCTGTTTCACCTCTCATTGTCCGAAGCACAAATTTCTTAGCCTTTCTCCTTTGGGTATTGAAAAGACCTCGAACCGATGTGACAAATCCATCACCTGCATTCTCACCAGGACGCTTCACCCATGCCCCTGAATCCTGATCTGATCTCCCTGACTCGTCTTTGTCTCCCAAACTAATCTCATCTCTGGGAACATGGGTTTTGTCTTTGAATTTCTTCATCTACAAGTTTTATCAAATAAACATGAGTGTTTATTTACCAGTGATACACAATTCAGATGCATTTGTTGCTCGTGTATATGGTCTTACTTGCATTCCGGTAACGGATTTAAGTACTCCCCATATGATGTGCTTCTTAACTCGAGAGAAGAGTCTCCTCCATGTGCCGCTGAATTCAAGACGTTGAAATGTGTCCATCAACAGCTTCAAATCGTTCACAACAAACCTTGAGCCCTCGTAAGTGATAAGCAATTCCACCTAAACCATAGTAGGACGATTAGGTATATATAATTTAAAAAACTGGGGACCTTTTACTTGGACAAATCAATCAACTGACAGACCTGACTAATTTTGATGGTATGGAAATGCATCATCTTTTGGGGCCTAGATTTCTTGTCTTCCAATGACTTTTCTGCCTTTTTTTCTTCAGGAACTGAACGGATAGGTTTGCCAGTTTTTGGATCCTTCAGCTTGTTTTTTGAGGATTCACTCTGATGCTCCATAGAAGATAGAACAAGCTCATTAGCTACCGATTCTGCAACAGTCTCCTCCCATGTCCTGTCAAAAGAGGATGTTCTTCTGAGTTCTGGCTCCGAACTATGGATCGACCTTGACTTCAGCTGTTGAGTTTTTGACCCCTGAAAGCAGTTTAATAAGAAAACCATATGCATGTTGAAGGTTGTTTCCAGAGCGGATATGAATGACAAGGAAGATAGCAGCTGCAAAGAGAGATGATCATTTAATATTTTAATAAATGTAACCCAAAATAAATTCACCTGGCTTAGATCAGTAGAGAATGATGTTGCTGGTTCTTGAGTGAACGAACCTTTCCTGCGCCTTGATCCCGATGTTGTTGACACCTTCCAAACCTCCTGTGAGACAAAATATAAGCATGAGTCATAAGTGCTTAGCAGAAAGCAAACGTCCTGATTAATTAAGAGTAAAATGGATAGACAAAACCAACCTCCCTTCTCTGTGAATGTTGCTCCTCTCCTGGAAAGATATATTCCCACATCATTGTGTACATTGTTTCTGTCAAATGGATTTTTAGAGGATAGATTTCAGCCTGTCACGCATAAACACAAGAGAACTCCATTTAAATAATAGAGTATATAATTCAGTCTTCACAGTATGCAAGTTGGTGATGATGGATTGCAATGACAGAAAGCTTGAACCAAACGAGGGATCCCAGCTCGAATCACACTTTAAGGGAAAAAAAATCTTCTTTCTCTACAGAAGTCGACTTTGATTAAGAGATGTTCTGAAATGTCAACACTAAAAACAAGTAATATCAAGGACTACAAGATACTACATATCCTACATCAAACCCTTTCCACACTAAACAATCTATAGAGACGGTTAGTTTTGCGAAGCTGGTAACTCAAACACAGTACTATGTCTATAGCATAGAAGATATCCAGAAAATCTAGCCAACACAGATGCTTACGAATTTTTTTTACTTGTTAAGCAACTTTTCTGAGCTCAAGACTCTTAAATCTTATATTCACATATTATAAGTTACATTAGAACATATCAGATAACGAAAGGCTTACCTGGAAAAGTTCATAAGGAGCCTGTCCGTCTTTTGGAATTCCTTGTCTTGCATCTACCTGTAACATCACTTTCCTGTATCCAATAACTAACACTCAGATTTTCCAGCCGTGATGCTGTAAACTATTTTGTTCTCTGATTACAATCACACAACCATTCACGAATTATCTACAAGCCTCCGAAGATGTGTAAAGCAGAAACTGCGTGGCTAGTTTTAGACCTTTAGCTTAAAGTGCATAGTGAGAGTCAAGATGGAAAAACTTATGTGAAGGGATTTTTATAGATAAAGTGCATTGGTACTAATTCTAAATGTAAGGAACTCACTTGCCCCATTCCGGGGGAGGATTCCATGCTGACAAAACAGTATCACATTTTGCATTAGCCAGACAGTTCCGTAAGACAACATATCTTGTTGTAAATTGGGCGATCCCAATATCTCTATAGTCCCGGTTAAAATCATAAATCTGCAAGCAATGGAAACATATTAGGGATCTCTAGTAAGAAAAATAATAAAACAAAGTTGGCTCTACAAAAAACAACCAAGGCTGACAGTAACAGTTAATTGGAGAAACGTTCAGTGATAGTTGTCATATCGAGAACAAATTTCTAGTTTAGTTGTATGCCACGAATAGAGATATTGATGAATGAATAAAAAGCTCGACCATCAATCCCGAAATTCTATAAATCTATTATTATCAAAGGCTTACCATATTGTCTATTTCAACCTCAGCGAATGTTTTTCCATCTAAAACCATAGACCAGATCACTTTGTTGATTTGGAAAGATATGCGCATGGCAGAGGATGGTTTTTTGTTCTTATCTTTTTCCAACAACCTTAGCTCTGCAGCATTCTTCACAGAAGTCCTCAGTGCTGTATATGCTGTCTTTCGAGATTGTTGCACAATGGGATACGCTTTCCTCAGCCCCTCCACCTGTATATGAGATATTTACTTTCCCAGATATTATTTGATGCAGAAAATTTTCAGTTACCTCTTATAGACATCTTAACTCACCAATATTGGCCTCCCACAAGTGACCATCCAAAAATCGCTTTCCTTTTCGTGATTTATGTTTCCTGAGTTACTTTCATTCTGTGCCAATTTCCTGATATCGTTAAGAAGCAACATCCTATCCCTCTCTTTCTGTTCAAGTTCTATTTTTGCAAGTTCTACTTCCTCAATGCCATCAGGAACTACCTCATCAATCTGCTCTTCCACCTCATCATTATCTTCACCATAAAGTTTCAAACTATCGTTCTGAGGCCTGAATTACATATCATTAAAAGTAATAACATAGACTTAGAGTCTACATTTCAACTAAAACGGAGATCAAATTTACAAAGCAGAAAATTGAGGATGTGTAACTTGCAGGAAGCTAACTTACTTGGGTAACCTTGCCAACAAAAGATTGGACAAAACATCCAACATAACTTGAAACTGACGTGATGTCATCGATGCAGTAATATTTCGAGAATTAAAATTAAGCTCTTTCAGTGGCTTCACCTGTAGCATATAAAAGTAATATGTCTTGAATCCAAACAATGTCATAAGAGAATGTTGCACATATAATGAAGAGTGAAAGAAAAGTACATATTGTATGGGACGTATGAGAGAGGAGCAATATGCATTAGTACATGGATAGAAATAGTTACGATCCTCAGTCATACTTTTTTTCTATAATGAGAACCATAAATAATTGTGTTATTAGGTGTTATCTATTCCGATGATTACAGAGGCTCTATTAAACCTACTCAGCACTTTCTAATAGTATCACCCTTTCCAGTCTTTCCGAACTTGATGCCTTTATGGTGATGCACATAAAACATTCCAAAAGGAGAAAAGCCTACACAGATCTTACTTTTCCATTAAAAGAGGTTTTACCTTCAGGTCGGGAGTCACACCTTTGTGCCTGGTGTATTGAAAGTACATGTCGCATGGCATAAAAACCCTTTCAAGCAATGCGCCAGTACGCTTTTCCTTTTGGGAGTTTCTTTTAATCTTTGGGAGCCATTGCACCCCAGCTCCAGGATCAACGTCTGTTGGTGCCACATGAGCTTGTACATGCTCCAACATCATGGACACTTCCATGCGTGTCCAAGTCATGTCAGTGCCATTTTCATGAGTATGGTCATTTTCATTTTGATCTGACTTCTTAATCATTTCATACGCAACATGAACAACTGAATGAAATGATCGTGCCAGAACACGACCACTAGCAGCAGCGAGCAAAAACCTACCCTGGTAGATGAAGAGATATTGTAAATAATGATGAAAATTAAACAACACTGCAAGGTAGCTGAAAACATTTATTAATGCAGAAATCTACACAAGAGCTTGGATCGATAAACTCATTTCATATATCTGGTTTATCTGGCCAACTATGTGTATTCAAATTTATTAGATTTCACCTGAAGAGTTATTAATTTGGAAAAATATCTGTTTTCAAGATATGGAAGAAACTGTCCAAGAATCAAAAGAACCATATACAACAACATTGAGAGTAATAGTTCGTTAGTCCAAGGTGATTATACTTTACTAAATAATCTCTTTAAATAAAGATCTTCAAGGTGACATGCATTCTTCTCTACGTAGAAGTCATATGGAAACTATAAAAGTAATGTTGTTAGGACTCAGGTTTGATCTATGCTTACATTTACGTCTTCTGAATGAAGATTGAACTGTGGCTCAACAACGTTCACCATAAAATGACGAGTTCCTTCTTCCTCTAAACCATTTGAAGTGCCACTCTTTGTGGCTCCTGTATCAAGACAGATATATAGGATGACGCATGTGTGTTTGCTTGCTAAAATAAGCAAAGAACATGGGATATAGGATGAAGTTAAAAAACGTATTAAGATTGAATTTTTATAGGTTTATGATACTATACGTGATAGCTTCAAACAGAAGTATTGAAGGGAGAGTCAGAAGACATACCAAAGAAGTTCTCTATATTTAATGGTTCTGGCGAAGCTGAAAGAACTTCCGCAGGCTCTTTAGGTTGGGATATGACATTTTCATCACCCGTGGAAGGCAGTTTAGTTGGGTCATCTTGAGAAACTTCTACTTCTGATTGATTCTGACTGCCCTCACGTAACTTTCTCTGAGTATACTGACGTGATGGGGAAGGCTTGGGGGGTTGAAATGCTTTAGACATCCCACCAGCAAAAGCCAAAACAGCATCTCTGTTTTCTATGTTCCACAATAGTTTGAGTCCATAAACAAAAATGCGCTGACAATTGTCCGCTATAACAACATTGTATCCATCATCATCGCTCGGATCTGAATGTGAGTTCTCCTCAGTTTCACTTTCTTTCTCAATTGTTGATCTTGCATCTACTTTTTCATGATAAATTTTACCTTCTTCTTTCCATACCAATAGTCTTTCCGGGTCAGCCTTAGGGGCTTGCCTCCTGATTGTAAAATAATCAGAAGAAAACAGAAATCCGTCGTCAGGATGCTTCTCCGTGCAATCACTGACAGGATTCCCATTTTCAGGTGTAACTCTATCAGTTGATCCAGATTGTGAACTTGTTCGACTCATCTGGACTGGCTTTGAGCAATGCTCATCCCTCCTTAGAAAGGCTTTAGGAACATGGAGGTCTATTCCCTGATATACTGGATCAAGAGTGTCACGCTTGCAATCAAAAGTAAAATGCTGGTTACCACGACTGAAGCAGATTTCATATTTCAGCTTGGTCATATTAAATGTCAAGCCTCTGGCAGGGTTCTTAGAATCCAGTGTCATATGCTTGATACAAATAGGTGTAACATCTAATCGGAGCATATATTCTGTCATAACTCTGTCTAGGGACAAATTCCCTGATCTAGGGATTCTTGGAACTCCAAAGCGAGGCCACCTCGAAAATGTGCGAAGTTTGTAAGGAGGAAGATAATTCATGTTCCAGAATCTGATCAACCATGCCAAATCATGGGAACCAATGTTTATCGTGGGTGGGTTACTAGAGGATTTCACAGGCTTACGCTCAGATCCAATTTTAATTGTTTGATCAACTGCAGACACAGATGGGTTATGACTCTCAGGTCTTAAAGTGAAATCCCAGCGTAGTGAAAGAGCAGTAGACCTGAAAGGATCATAAATTTTGTCACGAGCCTTTCCTTCATTAGGCAAGGCAAAGAGATAATGATTTGATGGACTTCCAGACTCGCACTCCCAATCCATCCGGATTTCAATACTGAAACGTGGGACCTCAAGGAAAGGGTAACTTGTTGGACAAATTGAAGAGTTTAGATAATGTCTAGCCAAACTCTCAAAACTGCTCATAAAAATTTTTATGTCCTCAGCAGCGAAGTGCACACGACCATCTGATTGCTGGATTTCCACAGAGGCAGAGGTCAGCTGAAGCTTGTCAAGCTTTTCATAGGGGTCCGGTGTAGCAAGAACAATCCACTTTGTCTCAGAAAAAGACAAGGTTGTATTTCCATGGATGTAATTTCTCATTTCATCCCACCATGGTAAACTTTTCTCCTTTTTCGGAGGCGGAATAAGACCAGGACCCTTGAGACTGAGATTAGCTCTACGAAGAGCCACAGTAAAGGCATAGCTGATATCAGCAAGTACTGGTTCATATCCGATTCCAAAAGAGACCAATCCTTTCTGAAATTTTATCGGCAATTCCAGGTATGTTTTCATTGGGGGTGTTGTTCCACTGGCTGAACGAAGCATCTGCACCTTTCGCCATCTTCCAATGTATACATCATGGCTTATCTGGGACTGAAAAGCTGTTGCCTATGTCAAAATAAGAGAAATAGTAAGTAATAAGAGTAAATAACCTAAACGGGAGCTTAAAGACTTCTAATGGAAAAAACAGAAATAGAGCAAAAGATGCAACCACATTTTTTGATGATATAAGGCAATAATACTTGTATTTTCCATCTACTAAGATTAATATCTAATACCAAAGAATTTGTATGTATCAATTTTATTTGTAGTAGTCCATTCTATATCACAGGAGGTATCTTATAGGTTCTATGAAATACATAGATCAACACTTCGTCAAACTGCATCGAAGATGAGTTTTCATGTCTACAGTTAAATTTAT
The DNA here is from genome assembly GCA_023374145.1 of Lepidium sativum. Classification (NCBI taxonomy): domain Eukaryota; kingdom Viridiplantae; phylum Streptophyta; class Magnoliopsida; order Brassicales; family Brassicaceae; genus Lepidium; species Lepidium sativum. The sequence goes on from JAKUCM010003159.1 coordinate 8,062, forward strand.
AAAGTAGGAAACATCATATGCAGAGAGATAATAGTATAGATAATATATTCCAGAGCATCTACCAGTAGAAAACATCAAACTTCCTCTAGAAACTATCTCTAACAGAGAAAAAAAAGGAAAAAGGATGAGATTGCATCAAAGGGAAAATGGTATACGCTAAAGAGAGAATAACAGTCTTACCTGCTGAGCTAACACAAGACGCCCTTCGCATTTACCCAAAGCTGTTGAGAGAAGAGGAAATGTGTAATTCCTTATTTGAACAGAAAGAGTTCCAATATTTAACCGAATATTGCTTCCATAAAGCCGTGAAAAAGGTATGTCTAGTTCTTGAGATACAGGATCGAGATTCTTAACCAATTCAATCATCCCAGCTTCACCTCCATCAATAGCTGTCAAACTAAGATCCAAATCAGTAACAGAAACAGAAAGGAGAGATGTCCTGGAAGTGCTCATCTTAAAACCAGCCTGAAATCCTTCTCTACAGGCACCTGAACCATCTGAAGGTCTTAAACTTTTACAAGAGCTGTGATATGAACTGAACGATTCTTTATATAGTTTTTCTTTCATCATCTGGATAGTGGCAGAATCTTGCGTGTCAGTTTCTTCTCCCTCGAAAGATATTTTCTTCTCATTGTCTGATTCATTTCTCTCAGTTTTAGGAACCTGGTTTCCACTGGATATTAATTCATCCAGGAAATTCAACCTTATAGCTAACTCATTAGCTTCTTTCCTCATAAGATGATAATGTTCATCAAGCCAACCCTGGAGGGGTTCTTCCTCGATATCAAACATTAACTTGCGAATGCCCAATCTTACACGTCCAAACTTTTTCGACCCAGGTTTCTTAGGTGTTGAGCTTTCCTTTTTGATTGGAAAAATGAGTCTTGTTTTGGCATTGACTACAAGCTTCAGAGCCCTCAGCATTTCTTCAACAGCATCATCAATAGCTCGGAGCTGTAGCCTGAAGGGCATACATATATGTATATCAAGTCCTTGAACTACCCAGTCCCATGGAGTTCCTGTTGCTGCTGTCACATTGGATGAAGTGGAAGACATACTGGGTATTCGTGATATCTGTACCCGACTACTTTTGAGTATCCTACATCCACAAAAGCCAAGTATAAATCCTTCCAGGAGTACCCCGATACGTACATTCTCTGAGAAAATTGACTGAATCTGCAGCTCAGCCTCCACTCCATCCCCGGCCTCGGCAGATATGCTTAACATCTCTATATCAACAGCAAATATAGATTCCTTGTTTTTTTGCTTATCAGTAGAACTTGGGGTAGTAGTTGGTTCTTCATTCTTCTTATCACCGCTTACAATGGAGGCATCGTCCAGGTTTCTGTTACCATGCAGCTTAAGTTTCTGAGTTAAGACAAGGGACTTCAAACGCAGACCAAGCTCGACCATTGATATGTGCACATCCGGCTCCCATCTGACAGCAATAGTAGAGGCACTGAAGAGCGAACAGATTGCAGCCTCCTTAGCACCAGCACTACGACGTACAAATTTGACGTTTTGAATGTCACAAAGCGTCACTCTTGAAACTTGGTGAGAATCCTCCAAAAATTCCTGGTAGATCGATTTTGCATTTTCAATTTTTACCTGCGTAGATTGAATCTCTTTATCTAGAGTAAAGCTGAATTTGAGTAGTTCAAAGGAAATGATGTACTTCAACTTCTCATGTTCCTTGGACAAAGTAGAGAGAACACTGGCAGTTCGAGGTGAGCCGTCAGCTGAGTCACTAATTATAACTCGTCCACCTTGTGATCCATAATTGACACGTTTAGGATCATCAATGACTGTATTTTCCAGGCTTGAATCTCCAGAGAACTTAACTGAGAAACGTTCAACATTAAATTTCAAGAATTGAGTCCCTCTGCCTGATGCCTTTGATTTAGGTGCCCCTTTTTCCTGTTTGTTCTTATTACTCTTAACAGATAAGCTTTTGATATAAGCCTGAACTGACATTGCATTTACTACAAGCGCTTCTAAACTTCTAAAAGATAATAACAGACTGATTTCTGATACGTCAACCACCAGTGCTTGTTTACCTTTAGAACCATTACTCAAAGCTAGCACTTCATCTTTCTTGCCCCATTCTGATATGACCGTTCTTATATTGATTAGTGAACCTGGAGTTGACTCTAAGCCAAAGAGACTTTCTTTCAAACATCCCTGATGTTCATCCACCATACATAAATTCAATTCATTTAGCTCCATCTTCACACATGTTCCCCTACTTGACATATTATTTGCAGTGACCTGTAATGAATCTGAGCAGCACTGTAAAAAACATCATATTAGAATCAGTATTGAGGATGAGTAGTAACGACTCTTACTAGATCTTATTGATGCTAATATCTGATCGTGCACTGCAATCTATAACAATCAATATTAAAGAACGAAATAATATTTCTGAATTCTGATACCAACAAGATAGCAGCAAACCACATTCCTTGAACTTACCTGATACATAGGAGAACTGCCCGGATTGTATAGCACAACGGTCATATCAGGGGCAGAGGTGTCGCACTTCCATACCACAGCCTTGAAACCAGTAGATTCTGATTTTGCAATGTTAGATCTTTCCTCTTTGAGAACCATTTTTTTATTTCTAGAGAAGTGCAAACGCAACAACGGCTCAAATCTTGTCATTATAATGTTGCACTTTATATCTCCCAGCTCTACTCTAAGCTCAGCTCTAACAGGGAGAGTTTCCTGAGAGGAACACCAAGATCAGGTAATACATCAAATCAGGAAGGCCTTCTGTTCGAATTGCAGCTAACACTTACAAAACAGATGCAACTAACACAACAAAAAAAGAAACAAGCATTGAATATATTTTTTAACCATCTTAGCAAAAGCAACAGAAGCCCAACAAAAACTTATGAACCTAATTCCAAGGACTCACCTGCGTTGGACAATAAACCTTGGAGAAAATTCCAATTTTTTTCATCGCCACAACGGAAACTTCAGATTCTCTAAGAAGCTGAAATGAATGTGAAATTTAAGAAAAGCAATTAGAAGATGGTACATTAAAACGAAATTTTCCGCAAACTGTAACTAGGAAAAGTGCTCATTAACATACATGCATCTCCCGGAGTTCCATGACAAAATCTAGACATGTATCATTACTGCCATCTTCACCGGAAATAGATTTGGCACTTCTTAACTGAAAGCCTTTTATGCTATTTGCAATAGAAAAATCATGTTCTTGATGCACAAATCTGATATCAAGCTTCGACAAATCAACTGAAACCTATCACATTAAGTCGAAGGCACCAGTAAGAATATAGCGATTACATTGATACACAATAAGTAAAATCTACTTTCTTTGTAAGAACAGATATTATTCTTACATGATTTCCAACCATAGCTTATTAAAATGTATTGTTTTAGCATTTCTGGGTTCTATAGGTAATACAACATGGGGAACAAGTGTGACAAAAAGATTAAGTAAAACGTACTTGCAGTTATCTCAAGTTAAAAACTTCTTTTAAACAAACAAAAAAAGATTAAAAAAAAAGAAGAATACACATTACTCACTTTCTCAGGGATTTTTAGAGCATTCTTTGCAACCAAAACATTCACTGGTTGCTTTTGAGGTTTCTCTGTAGCAGTGTCACCAGAATCTGATCCAGTCACTTCACCTGTGAATGTAGCACTTGTCGAGGCTTTCTTTTTAAACAGCAGCTTCTCATTAAGGTTAAATACAGCATCACCTAGGTCTACTCCGATGTTCTTTATGATTGAACTTGATTGTCTGCTCCAAAAACATACAACATGGTAGCCCCAAGGCCAAAATACACTTGTAAATGGCTTACAATGAATAAGAAATCATATGAGTATGTAACTAAATAAGTTCAGGCATAGAATTTCATCTTTCTTAATAAACGAACGTGTTACTCCGCTAAATGTATAAATCATGTCAAGCAAGATGTACCTATCCTGACCAAATTCACAGGACAAGGAGAACCTTTCGCAATGAAAAGAAGACGGAGAAGAAGAGCCCTGAGCGATTTTGGAAGATGCCTGCTCGGCAAGGCAAATGTCACTTTTGATCTCAGGTGAACAAGTGGAAATAACATGTGATTCACCAATCTGTACAGATATCGGCAATAGGTACAGTTTGATGAAAAAATTCGCTGACCCTCTGTCCTTAGATAAATCAACCTCCAGCTCCCTAATTTCTGCTCTAGCCTTAGGTGTCTGCGGTTTTAAAGAGTAAATAAGAACAGCCAGTACAAAAATGATGGTTGATATAACTCTAGAATCGCCTAATTTTGTTTCTTCTATAAAAAAAATATGTTAGCAGAAGAACAGAAAACTGACAGTCATTGATCATAATGCGTCTCATCAATAAAAAGAAATATATATATATATATATATATATATGCTTATGGTCCTTGTGTTACTACTGTGTATACTATAAGTGCCAGTGAATACGAATTCAACAAAATTAATAGAGATTCTTCCCGGTGAATCTTTCACTATAGTTATGTCTATGGTATTCACAATTAGAGTTAGTAGCATCACTCTCATTCATGCTGCCATCATTAAAACTAGTTCAACAAGACAGAATGAGAGAAGGCCGCATTTACCTGAACAACCATATTTGTCATAGAAAGTGAAAAGAATCGAGCGATATTAGAGACTAGCATCAACTTTCCCCTGCCACCAGAGCGTGATTTTCTAGTTTTGGATTTGCGGGGACCTTTATTTAGTTTGGAGGGTCTAGTTACAATTTTCAGGTCACATATAGAAAATATTACTTTAGGATCCTGGATGCAAGCCTTAGCTAAAAGTTCAATAAGGGATTGACTTAGATTCGCTTTAAATTCTCCAACGAATATAGATTCAATAGAACCCTGTAACACAATAAAAGACGAAAACAACAACATATGTAAAATGAAGTAGTAATAACTAGAGATAAAGAAATGAGAAAGTGATATTAATTGACTTGAAATTAGAAAATAACGACATACAAACCTTCTTGAAATGCAATGAAACATCTTTCAAGCAGTTCCATCCATCAAACTGATAACTAAGAGTTATTCCAGCAAAATGCCGGAGAATCCAAGGGAGTGACCTATTTAGAGTTAAGGTCAAGGATAAAATCCAAAATTCAAACTCAGTTCTGATAAGAAAATTCAGCGAAGATAAATTCGATGAGGATTATACAACATCTATACTACTAGAATTCTTATTTCACTTCTGGTAAATAAGCACCTAAATATTCAGAGTTTCGAAAACTTGTGTAAATCATCAACAAAGTTGTAAGCAAAACTATACTCAATCAATTACCCAAAACAGTTTCAAGTTGCGATAAACTCAAATATCAGAAACTGGAAACCAGTAATGACGGATTACGGTGATACCGAAACAAATCACTGAAACGATTTCAACATTACAAACAGAAAAATCGCACATACTTGAAGAAAACCCAAAGGAAGGCGACGATGACGGCGATCGCAAAGATAAGGAAGAAGAAGAAAGCTGCCATTTTCACGAGAAGATACAACAAACCATAGACCTAAAAAACTCTCTGATTTTTTTCCCGATCAAGCTGAATCAGCGTGGAGACGACAAAGCGGAAAAGCACTCGGACATGGTCATAGCTCAGAGAAGAATTGACGAAGCAAAATTGAGGAAAAGAGACATAGAGAAAGTCTTTGAATGAAATTTGTGAAAATGAAGACTGAGTCTAATGCGGCGAAGCAAACGGTTGAGAGATGAAAGATCCGAGGAAAATGAGAGAGTGCGTGGAAGCGGGAACGAAGAAGACGACTTGCCGTTTTCTGAGGAGTAAAAAAAGAAACATAACAAAAGAAGTAATGATCCTCTGTGCTAAGGTATATGGTATGCCTCATTCAGGGACGTGCGTGCATGAAAGTGCGCCCTTCGTGTGAGATTTTTGTTCAACGCTCTCGTTTCTACTCGGTTTATAAAATTGGAGACAAAAAGAATCAAGCAGAGTGGGCCTATTTTTATTTGATTCGGCCTATTTCAACTTCCACCAAGTTATTTGGGTCTTCTTATGGGCCTCTTCTTCAGTTTCTCCTGGCCCAAAACCGTTTAATATAATTACGAATTCTTCAATACTTTCACAGCTTTGGTTATCTCCCTGATCCTCTGTAAGGAGAAAGCTTATTTATGCTCTTTCCCATCGAGGGAGTTTATAATTAGAATTTGGTGTAGACTTTATGCTACATGTAACTCGAGAACCGTTGACTAAGGTTTCTGAATCTGTAACACCCTTTTAAGCTTTAAAAAATTGTTACCTTCTATTTGAACCACAAATTTATTTCAACTACTTCAGTCTCATCAACAAATTGGAGCTCTTGTGAATCTGATCACGTTCTAATAAAGAAAAATCCTGAAATAATATCGTTTAAAATAAGCCGGTGAAACCGACAAATACCAATTAAAAGCAACCTTAAATCCAACCGATCCTGTTTTCCAGATTCAGCATTCTTTCAACTCGATCAAAAAATTCAATCTATAATTCAACATCATTTACTTATATGTAACAGAGTAAAGTTCGACTAAGCTGAGAAAAGCTCGGCTTGACCAGTTTCGATTTCGTACGTGAGATCTGACTTGTACTTTAGGGGATAAAGGATCTGTATTCAAGCATACTCTTTAGTAAGGATACGGCGTCGAGTAAGGAAAGTGAGAAATCTTTAGAACCATAAGAGAAAGAGAAGACTAAAAGTAGAAAAATACTACTCATTCACAAAGTTCATTACCAATGATATATGTTCATAAAATAGCAAAAAAAGAAAAAAAGTAATCGGAAAAATCTGGGTAACTCTGTGTTTTAACCAAAGCCGAATCCTTCACTGGCTTCATGGATCGCAAGCAATAGCCTCTCCTGTAGATGTTCCTTCGACGGATACTCCGGTAGATCTAACTGATTGAAACTGCATCACGATCAAAGCATTTCGAATCATTAGTTTATGCTTTTGATTATATACCGAACGGATTGGAAACCAGGAGGATCAAGATTTTTACCAGGTGTGAGCTGACGGTAGGTGATTAACGCTTCCGTATGCCTTGTGGATCTGAAACTTCTGTGCGCCTGAAATTCCTTGAAGGGCACTAAATCCTTCCAAAGGAACCTGTTGATTGTCAAATATTAGTAGACCGTAGATCAAAAATTTATCAACACTCATTATAAGAAACCTGTATTAAACCGATGTCACAGAAGTGTTATATGTTTGTTACTTTTGAGGTTCCAGTCACAAACTGCAATAGACGGGCTTTGTCTTCTTTGCTCAATCCTTGAACAACCTCCCAGAACCACTGGATAACGGGAGATCCAGGACTGTATCCAGAATATTCTGTATTCGCCCTCAGATCATCCACTGACATAAATACAACCCAAAAGGAATTGTAAAGTTCCTTGTTGTGTTTGACTTAAACAGTCTTAAAGAAATGGTTTAAAAATTACTTACAGTCAATATCGGGAAGACCACTTATCAATAACTCCAATTCCTTGTCGTTGAAAATTGATATTAGATCTCGAATGATAAGTTCACTAAAACCTTCCAAAAATGCATTTATTTGCGGACGGATGGCTGTGGTCAACCGATGCTCGGCAACGAGGTCAACATATTGATGCTTATTCTCCTCAGTAACTTTAATGTTCCGACCTCCAGGGATCAGTTCATGGTCAGTTACCTGCATTTTAAATCTAGAAATTCAGAAAAAAGCCCAGAAAACTCCCACATCCAGGAAAATAAACATCAACAATTATTTCAAGGACACCGTTAAAAAGCTTGACAAGTTACCTCCGTTTTTTCATACAGTATCAGCTTTTCCTCATCGGCGTCGATGCTAAAAGTGAGATCTAGGACATCGCTAATATCATTCTGCACACACAAAAACAGTTGAGTAACAAGGATTGTTGATGGTGCAGTTCATATTATGGATCACACAAAGTATATCAAGTAGTACTGCAATAGTATAAATACCTCCAGCATCCATTTTAGGTTTTTATAGTAATCGGGATCTATGGCTTCAATATCATGGTATGTGACCTTAACTCCCAAGATATGCTTGTAAAACGAACGAGTGAAATGGACATCAAGGAGTTGCCCATCAAACAGAGCTTTTCCAACCTGGATTGATCAAAATAAGAATTAACACGTATACCAGAGCACTAAGTCCTCAAAAGGAGCTAACACTTACAACACGGCCAACAAATTTGAAGTAGGAGAGGTGTTCAGTCTGGTAAACAGAGTTTGGATTTGGTTGGAACGTAGAGTCATTGCCAACGGTTGTGAACAGAAGAGCTCCTTTGTCAAAAATAACCCTTGACAACAGCTGATACCATTCCCTCGTAAGCCCACCCGCATCGATACCTTCTTCTCCTTGGAAGTGAACAGTCAATCTACCTTTCAGTTCTTGTGTTGACCTCATTCGCAATTGATTGTATGAATCTTCAAGAATGTATGCTCTTCTCACTGAAATTCTCAAAGGGCTATGGTGATGATCATGCTGGTGCTTTATCTTTGATCTGAAGTATGCGCGTTTGTTATCAAATTCAATGAAGCGTGGAACCTTCAGCATAAGTGAAAACGACTTCTCAAGCAGAGCAGGATTTTGTCGGATAAAAGCATTGAGAAGTTTCCTGTGCCTCTCAGAGAACTTAATGAAAGAAGCATACTTTTCATCCACCTTGGAGCTAGGTCCTGGACCCTTTGGCTGTTCCTCAACTTCAGAAGCCATGGGAACCCCAAGATCTTGACATGAACCAGACTGTGATGGATGCAACTTCTCAGAGGTAACGAAAAATGACTCTATATAAGGCAATATGTTCTGGGCTCCAGCAGGAAGTGACTGGTTTACTCCAGCTGCCCTTGTTGTTGAGCTCAAAGATGGAGATATAATAGTAACTGATGCAGAATCAGAATGCCCCTCTATTTTGCATATGCAATTACTCAACTCCAGCCACAGAGGTTCCAACGCTGAATTGATGTTTGATAGTTGAGAAAGCACATCAACATGCTCTTCTGAATTTTGCGGCTGGTTTTTCTCTTTTGTGATTAACGAACCAATGAGGGAGCTTAAAGCCTGCAAAACCCTCAAGATTGCAGATCCATCAGATGAAGTGGTACTTAGCAGCGCTTTCACTGCTTCCCCAAACATGTGAAGTTCACTCATCGCTGATCTTGTCAGGTTCTGTATTGCATTAGCCAGCTCAGTAATAAACAAATGACAATGGCTCGGAGCAATTGCCACAAGTTTTTTCAGGACCTCCGCCACAAGGGTATACGCGTTATCTGACAAACTGAATAAACAGAATAAGCAGTAAGACACTATGTAGAATTTATACCTGCAATTGAAAGATAGACTGAATAAAAATAAGACTAACACACAGCTACACAACCAACATACCCTTCACGTGCAAGTAATGAACAAAGTAGGCACAACTCTGAGTGGGGAAGATTCAGCAACACACTCTGAACATCACTCTCACTCTCTGCTCTGGTGGAGGGCCTTGCAGATATATCCATTGGTTTGGTCTCTGTAGCAGCAGAGCCAGACATTATATCATGGTTTTCTGTATTGTTTTCAATTTCTAAAACTTGAGGTGTTGATTGTTGCTGGCTTGCAGACCCATCTGGTCTGTCAGCTGAATCAGACTTTCTTTCAGCGTTGTCAATGATGACCTCCAGTAAGTTCAACAGCTGGATCAAATAATGAGAAAGTACAATCATACCTGAGTTCGTTGTTATAAGACTAGACTAAGCCAAACCAAATGAAAAGGGGTACCTGTTCAAGATGAGCCACGCTTCTTAAATAAAGCGGCTGGTTCAGGAGGCTAAGAAGCAATGCAAAGGCAATAGATTCTGGTTCATGATGCATTCTGCCCATGTAATCATCACTTACTACAACTGCTTTACCATGTGCTTTGTCTGAGGGTGCTGAACCTTGCAGAGAAGGCAGTGAAAGCCTGGACTGAAGCAGAATCTTTGCTACATACATATGATTTCGAGCCAAATATGTCAGCGTCTCAAGTACACGCCGAGACACTAGAGGAGGAACCCCTGCAAACAGAATTACAAAAATTGTCTTAGAAAAGTTCTAGCTTGAACTGTTACCGAACAGCAGATCACATACAGCTCACATAAAGATAAGAATATCCCACTCAGAACCCAGACTAAAATGAACGCATACCATCATAATGCTGAGGACGTGAATATGTTACATTGCTTTGACATGCAAAAAGACGATAAGGTGGTTCGGAAACACTTGAGTAGTTAACAGGCTTCCGTGTGTCGAGCATCAACATATCCATGAATGTATTAACTAAGGAAAACCTTGTTTCGCCATGAGAACATAAATTCAGCAAAAGCCTTTGCAGAGGACCCTTGTATAGAGGCTGCAGACCAAATAAATAGATGAGATAAATTGTCATAGTGATGGCAGTCAGATCTCTAAGTTGTGTGAGGGATGCATTGAGTAGCTACCTGAACTATCCGGAGAACGCGAATCATTGCTTGGAGTCCATCAGTGTTAACTAGAGGAGCTCCATCAGTCTCTATAACCTTTGTAGCAGACTTACGAGAAGCAGCCCCCTCATTTCTCTCAATTCCAGACAAGGCACTTTCACCTCGCCTCGATGGCTCTCCTCTACGAAGCCTTGGATGCATACCAAAAAGTGCACGGTTATGGTATCTATGAGCAAACCTTTCACGCAACATGTTGGCTTCTGCAACCAGCGCAGGTGTAAGATTTGCAAGAATAGCATCAGATGATGTTAACAACACCTGAATACAAAAAAGAATATTAGATTTATATAGTTTTTCAAGGCCATAACGTTAAAGGCAATGACACATACCTCTTCTCGCAACTCAGAAGGAAATGTTGCAATTATTGAAACCGTATCCATCTCAACAGGCTGACCCTCAAGCTCCTGAGACTGATGAAGCCTTTGTGCTTGTTGCTGTGCCAGAACTTCCGCTCGGATATCAGAAGGAAGTGCAGCAAGAAACTCAGGATCAATATCTCCTGAATTCTGCTGTTCATTGCTAGAAGGTTGTGGCGCTTGTCCTTGCTGAGCTGAAAGGACTTCAGCTCGCAGTTCCTCTGGTAGGGCATCTAAAAATGCAGGATCGATAGAATCAGAACCAACATCCCTGTTTACTGGTTGCTCTTCTGGAGGATTATCCTGCTCAGCTTCGTGGCCAGAATTCTCAGAAACCTCAGTAACACTGTATAGAGAAACTTCTCGTCCCGCTGAAGATGGCACAAGTGATACATTTGCTCTTCTTGAGCGCAGAGCCGGCTGTACCTCATGCCTTTCGCCACTATCATCATGGCCATCAGCGCTTCCAATTTCGACATCTAAACTCCTAAGGCTTTCCCCTAGGGTTGCCCCACTCCCGCCACTTTCTTGGCTGACAGCTTCAACATCCCGGACTGTTGAATCATTTTGATCATATTGCATCTCGACTGAATGAGACTGAGAGCTTGAGACAGAATCAGTAGCGGTGGCTCGTGTATCAGGCCGAGTAGATGTATCTACTGAAACGAAAGAGGGGACAGACATATTGGCACCTCCATTGCCGATAGTGTTTTCAGATGGAATTTCAGGCCTCACAGTTGCCTCCTGGGACCGCCCACTCTCAGCTTGAGATTGGTGTTCCAAAAGTGAAGAGTTCTGATCAGAAGGCTTATCAGAGCTTGGTCGTCTCAACTGAGAAACAAGCAGATCTTCAAGACCTTGTGGTACAGTAGAAGCACCAGATCCACCAATTTGCTGGCTGTCATCAGCCCATAAATTCAAACGATGCCCCTGGCGCCCATTTCTCAAAGATCGAAATATAGCATCCAACCGTGATGAAGAACTACTGTGGGTATCCCTACCTCCATCAGCAAGATCACGCATGTTCTCTAGAAAGAGAAGAAGAAAGATTGTCAAACCATTTTAATAGGATGGTCAAGATTTAAAACACTAAGAGGGATCAGTTTGAAAATGCCTAACTAGTATAAAGTAATCTGCCAAGTCTAAAAAATATGTAATCTGGTTACAAAACCAATATGTATACAAGAAAGTGTGACATAATATACAACAACAGAAAGTGGAAATGAACGAAGTATGCAAATGAGAGAACCTGTTTGACTTTGCGATGCTAGAGGTAAAGGAGATCCTGATAGAAGAGGATGCTGTGAAGCAGTAGCACCATCGCCAGTTCTGCCGAGAAGGCTGTAAATAGAAGTTGTTCGCCCTTGACGCCTCGAGCTTAAGACTTCAACAGGCATCACATGAAGTGTTTCATCAGAAAATCTATGATCTCTCAGAACCTCTAAATGATCAAGAACGTTTAGCCCATTGATTCCATCTTCAAACCTAAGAACTACCCGATCTTCGTCATCTTCATCCTCTTCATCTTCTTCAACCAGTACCTCTTCTTCAAATTCATCATCATCAAGCTCATGATCATCTTGATCAGTGTCATGATGAGGTAGATGATGCACATCATCTTCTTCCAAATCATTATCCTCTTCGTCCTCTTCTTCATTATCATTTTCATCTTCATCTATTTCGTCACCATCATCACCAGACATCTCCTCGTCTTCCTCTTCATCAAGATTTTCTTGTGAGTGTGTGTGCATCTCAAATTCTAGACCCATTGATCCAACCCCGTTTTCCAGCCCCCTTGCATCCTCAGCTGCTTCTTGCATATAATCGTCTTCAGCTGGGGCAAAACCTCCATCCAAGTCTTGATCATGTTCCATATCATCTGTCACAGCCTCTGAACCAATATAGGTGTTGGAACCACCAGCATTCTCCACATGTGTCATGGAATCATGATTGGACCGAAGCATTCTATCTCCTGCCTGAGAGGCATCAACACTGGCATTTCCTCTTCCTGATTGAATTTGATCAGATGACTTGTTTGCATTTTCATCCTTTGAGTTGGAATCAGCAGAGTGCACGTGCTCCTTTGTCACCAACTCCAAGACTTTTATGATTCCTGTTACAGCTTTAGGAGATTCTACATTGTCCAAGTCCAACACTTCAAGAGTACGAGTAAGAGACTTGACCAATCCTACATCAACAAAAGTAGCAGAAGCTTCTGAAGAGATATGTGATCCAGTGGGTGACCGAGCCGAGAGCATATCACTCAGCAGATCAATTAAAATTTGTATTTCTGTAACAGGAGGTCTAAATCCATCGCAGGTGTCTATGAAATCACTGAAGATACTGCTGATGTCAGAAAATATCCTCTTCCTAGCTTCAGCTGATCTAACAGATGCACCCACCAGAAATTGATTAGCCCTACTTGCTACCTTTTGCCGCCAATCACTATCAGATTTCTTTTCCTTTTTCACCCTTGAGTATGGAATAAACTTGTGAAGAATATGATGAAATATTCCACCAACTTGGCCACTCTTCTGTTGAGGACCTCTGACATTGTTAATTTCAGCATCTCTTCGAAGTATTATATGGATTGATGAAGAATACATCAACAGCATCTCACTCAAAAGCTTCAGAATGAAAACAATTTTGGCCAGTGAAGCTGACATATCCTGCGAGTTAGTTTCTTTTTCTTCAGGTGTTGCAGCAACAGCTTTGCCTTTCCCTCTTGTAGAGGCAAGATCAATATCCATGTCTGCTAAAGTTGAATCACCATCAACCATATCATCTTTTGGAGGGGGAACGAAGTTGCAGATATAATCCAGAAGCAGCTCAACAACACCAATGAAGGACTGTGGAGGTTTTCGATGGACTTTAGGTACCTTGGTGCTTCCAGAAGCAGGGGTACTTGCAAACTTTTCTTCAGTAGATATCTGAAATTTTTCTTTTTCAGCTTTGTCCTTATCTTTCTCTTTTGATTTCTCTTTTTCTTTTACTAATACAATGTAGGGTCTTTCACCAACCATCTCTACTTGGCATATTGAGCGAGCAGCCTGGATGAAAGTGACTGGATCCCGAGCAATTACGGAATTCACATTCAATAAAAAGTTGCGTGGAGATATTCTTGGATTTGAGTGCCTGTTGGAAAGTGTAGCAAGTGCATGTTTTATCTCAGATTCCATAGCTTGCTGAAGCGTTTGAGGATCTTCAAGGACGTGACGGATCAGACTAGCAGCTACAGTGTCAAACCCTGGAAAGAGACTATTACTTGGCAGAGAAAGCAGTTCTTGTACACCTCCCAAATCAAGAAAGCAGACGGCAAGAGAATGTTTCCTTGTCAATGTAGAACAGAGCTGTAGAACAGCATGCATTGTTTCAGATGGAAGCTGATTTCGGATACAGGTACAAGCAATCTCAATCAGTGTCTTTTGATCATCAACATCAACAAGCTGCGGAGAGCCAAAAACAGATTGCAGCTTCTCTTGTTTGTGCTCATCAATGGCAAGAGATGTCTCCCCCTTTTTCAACTCCTCTATAAGCTCAGTGTTTAATTTCTGGTCCACTTGTAGCAGCCTATCAATGGCAAGAAATCCTGTAGTCACCCACTTTGGAACTATAACTTTTTCCTTATCAATATTACTAGAATCCCATTTTGAAAGTACATTACATACAAGTCTTACAATACCAGCCTTCAGGGCAACTTCACGTGATCCTGCATCTTCATGCAGAATCAAAGCAAGAACATGCAAGAGAGCAGAGAGCAAATTGTTCTTTGAGTCATCGACCACTGGACAGCAATCCTTAATCTGACTAAGAAGGCAAGAAATAACACCAGATCGGTGTTTCCCATTGTTTTCTGAGCATATCAACACAAGCAAGTCTCTAACAGGAAAAGCAAGGGGTTCTTTCATCTGCAAAAGCTTCGTACATGTTCTTATAAGCTCTTCAACAGGTGGCAGTAAGACCAATTCGGCTTCAATTTCCTGTTGAATTTCATCTGCAACATTCTGCTTCGTATCTGATTCAGAATTTCCAAGTGACATTGCAAGAGCACGAGCAAGCTCATCCTCCTCTTGGATCTCTTCTGGTTGGGATAACAGCCATTCCGTGGCTAACTCAACACTGTTTGATCCAACCTGTCTCAAGGCTTCCTCTGCTCTGGATCTGGAGAAACCCATCTCAGCAATTGTTGAGACGGTCGTTTCACTGGGAGGTGGACCTGTAACACGAGCACTACCACTGCCACCTAGGGTTTTCAGTTCAACTCCAGAATACACATGCTTGATGATTGAAATGAGTGTGGTCACATAATCATAACTACATTCAGTAAATTGTGGATGAGTCCAAACAGGAAGTACAGCTTTCAGCACAATTGACTGGAGGATCTTCACAAATGTCTCAGCATCTTGTGGTAATGGAATAATTCCACTTTCGACAGGTTGAACTAGCAAGTGTTTTGTGAATGGTGACAAGATAAATGATGATGTGACCAAATGGTCCATCAGCTTACCATAGCTAGCCAGCGGACCATATATCCACGCATGACCAGCGTCTTCCTTTTCATCTTGCTTACCTTTTACATCATCAGTCTCCATTGGAGATGAGCGGTTCCTATTAATTGTGAATAAAAGCTGGCTAGTAGCATCAAATGTTGTCAAAACTGCCTGAATCACCCCCCGACTATAAAAGCAGTTTATCAGAACAGGGTTACACGCATCAGGTCTGTCAAGAAGGATAGCATCGATATAGTCAACAACCTTTCCAAGGTAGCGACATTTAGTTGACACTAATGCCTCGGGAACAATTTCATGGCCTCTAAAATTCAAGTGATCCAGAGAGATTGAAGCAAAAGTTGAGGCAACTAACTTAGATGACAGAGAAACATTGACTGTATCTTCTCTCCTACGTGATGGAAGAAGCATTGCCTTCCCTAACTCTTGAAATATGTACGTGATGTGGAAGGACAGTGACCTCACCATGTCACAGCAGGATGTATAATATGACCCTTCTTTTTCGTGTTCTCTTTTACCGGAAATGTCTGATGAACTAGAGGAACCATCAGTAATTGGTCTTGGTTGAAAACTTGTTGATGTACGCCCAAGGTCACGGTAAAGATTTATTAAATCAAAGAATTGAGATTCAGCACTCCATCCTGGCGTCCTCCTTCGAAATAATGGATCAAGGAACTGTCTAAAGGAATTGAACCTTTGTCCTTCCGTTGCAGTTATACCCAACTCTGCTTGCTCCGACTCAGGAGAAGAACCAGTCTTTTCATTTTGACTTTCCACTGTGGTACCCTCGTGATATGCTATTTGCCACAAAATTTCATGGTGCAAGTGACCTATATTTTCTAGGACATCCTTGCTTCCATTCGCAAACTCCGAAAGCAATGCACTCACCCAACGGTTATCCTTTGATGCAGCTAGAAACAGAAGAAACTCTACAAGGAAAAGAGAAGCAAAAATTCCTGAACTTGGAGATAGTTTTCGATCCAATAAGAATGTCCCTGAAAGATCTCGCAATCCTTTTAAAGCTTTACTCAACTGATCACGAAGAGAAGAGCAAAAGACATGTGCAAGAGAAGACGAGTGATGTTGTGTAAAACCCTTAAAAACAATGGTGCTGTGCAAGGCAATAGATATCCCTTCAGATGATTGGGCAATGCTTGGTCGTAAAAGGAGCTTAAGTAAAGCCTCGATGCCAGACTTCTCCACAAAAATACGAGATGTCTCAGAATTCTCCATTGTTCTATGGAGCAATATAATCAGATGAAAGATGCAGAGTTGAATGAACTGCTCATGACTGACACCAGATGTTTCCTTCAGGTCTGAATCCATTTCCATTGCAGTACTTTCAGTCAGAGTTACAGAGGATGATGAAGACCCAGTCTCTCCAAAGCTTGCAATCTTATCCACAATGTCAATAATTATTTCAACACCAGTGGCTCTTAGCGATGTAACATGACGCAAAAGCTCCTCCACAGCATTTGTAAATGGAACGATGGCCTCATTCATAGCTAAAACATACTTCTTGCTGGTAAATACATCAGCAAGGAAGCGCAGTGCCGAAGTTTCTTTTACTGTCTCTAATCCTTTGCTGTTGAGACATATTGCACCTAAGCCATTAGGAATGCAAGAAAGAGCCTTTGACGAAGGAAGTATTCCTGATACAACTGAAGACAAAAATGCTTCAGGGAGACCCAATTCAAATAGCGAAGTAAGAGATGTGGGATCTTTGTGGATGATATCACTCATCACTGTAACTGCGGAATAGTAAATTTCACCACCAAATTTATCTGCATTCCTGTATATCAAAGACAAAGTGGCAGGCAGAGTACTCTCTTGAGAACTTTGAGACCTATTAGCATTTCCAGAAGTATATGTTGCAGAACCAAGAGATTTCAAAAGGACCTTGATGAGTCTCTTCCGTGATAACACCTGATCACCATTTACTTGTAAGGATTCACCAGATACCATATCACTGTTGTTCTCAGTAGGCAACCCGAGAATGTGATGAACCTCTACTTCTAACCTCTGAGACAAAAGCTCTACTCCCCCAAGATCCCTGAGTAGAGGTACAGCTGAACTACTATAATCCATGAGTTTTTGTAGTGCTTTAACAGCCAAATAAACAAGATGCATGTGGCTGGGATCAGCATACTCCAAGAGGGGGAGAAAGGTGGGAACCATTCCTGACCCTCTGATAGTGCTTCCCGATGATGATGATGAAACAATGTGAAGCAAATAAAACTGAAGTAGAGCTTCAACAAAAGCAATAGATGACGGATCACTTGAGATCTTCAAGGATAGCACAGCTTTTTGAAGCACATTAAGTAGAATCATTCTGTTCCCTACAGCAAAACTGATGCTAGATCCGCTTAAAATCCTGGCCCGATCATGAGAGGCCGAGTATACAGCCAATTGCGCTCCCAAAGCAAGCATGGCAAGAGTTCTAATGGTTCCAGGGATTGGTTCTTCAGATCTGACAATTCTGATTAATTCATTTGTATACTCTGGTTCGTTTGCAAAGAAAGATGCAAGTTCCTCTTGAGCATCACTTGACTGAACAAGAACAATAAATGCAAGTAGGCAGATCCTGCTATACAACCGACATATTCTTGAAGAACGAAAAGCATGAGCATATCTTATTCGGGTCAGTAAAGAGAATCTGAGCTCAGGAGGAACGTTGTGAAGGTCTATACACTGCTTCATTAACACTAGATCATCCTCTTTCCTCATGTGTAAATCAGGAATGTGTATAACCCTTGAGCAAGAACTAGCACTCGCACCATCATCTATTTTCTGGGCACTGTGTCCACGCAACTCAAAATAAACAGTAGAACCAATCATATAATCTGATTCCCGCTGATCATTTTCCAAGTCCGAAGGAAACAAACTCAAACCTTCTTCCTGGTTTTTTTCATTAGCCACAATACAAGAATACAAACCCAATCCCTCCTCTTTGCTACCCCACCCCTGGGCAATAGAGAGTAAGAAGCTGTTCACTGTACCACATCCGATTAACTTTCCGCTCCTGTGGAGCTTAGATGGGCTAATTTTCACAAGCACGGAAAGAGTCTCCAGAGCTGCAATGAGAACCTCTGGATCCGTGGAAGCAAGTAGAAGTTTAAAGTGCTGCAGATATACAATGTTGGACTAGTTACTAGAATAGCTTTTAAGTTAATGATACAGATCTCAGAAATGCATCAAAGCCTCCAATGAAATCAGCATACCTCTAAACCATCAAAAGAACTTTTGTTGGGAGAATTTTCCAGAATTATCTGCATTGCCCTAAGTATTTGAAGTACTGTGTGCTTTGGAAAGGGATCCTCATCCTCTAAAATGTTATCGGACAACAGAAGATCATTCCTATTTGACAAATATGTCTTGAAGTATTTATCAAAATGTAGAAACAATGGTCTCCAGTGATGAAAGTTCCCCTGGAATGATATAATCCTGTGAGAAACCCACAAAAAGAAAGAAACAGGAAAAATCTCAAAATCTGAGATAGTGTAGTAAATGTTACCTTACTGTACTCCCACCGAAAACCGGAGAGAGGAATTGCAATATCCGACAGTGGACTCTGGATTACTTTGTCTATAAAAGATTTGATATCAGGAGGCTGTAAACAAGTAAACGTACAGTGAAACTTGTTAGGGCTCGGGTATAAATAAAACGTAAGAGACTGCATCATGATAATTTCTTTGCAAAGGACACTAGAGACTGAAACATATAAATATAAATAAAAAATCATGAGAAAAGGAAAACCCAGAACGCACTATATCAGTAACTACAACAGTGACGGTAGGGGTAATAATCGAGATCAGTCGAGGGAAAATGCGAAACGGACGAGAAAAAATCACGGTGGGTCGAGGAAAACTCGATTCCTCGACCACCGGGTAGTGTTCTGATCGGACTGATGGAATCCTCTCGACCTAAGGCACATCCGCATCGCCCGTCAGTCGATTTTCATCGACCGAACAGCCTTAGTGGGGTAATAATCGAGATCAGTCGAGGGAAAATGCGAAACGGACGAGAAAAAATCTCGGTGGGTCGAGGAAAACTCGATTCCTCGGCCACCGGGTAGTGTTCTGATCGGACTGATGGAAAAAAAAAAAGTTCTCCAAAAATTATGAAACTTTACCAGAAAATCAGATTAAATATCATAATGAAGCCTGCAAAAAATCAGATCAAAATTCCGAGTACTTTTTTTTTTATGGCACCAGTGACTCCTCAGACATTTCAATGTCTCCTGGTGCCAGACCCGAAAAAGTACTAAGAGTATTATAGGGGGGTGAGGGTTGTTGAGCGTCCGGGTTGGCCGAGGGTACTCCCCTCTCTCGGTTCCGGTTGGGGCAATGTTCGAGGGAAACGTTCGGTCCGAAGTCCCGCGGTACGTCCGACTGTCCGACTGCCGGAGCAGTCACCGGAAATATTTTCCGGCGACTTTTCCGGCGAAGTGAAAATCGAAGTTTTTGCTTCTTTTTTCGAGTTGATTTCGACGAAAGATGGTGATGTTTGTCTAGGGCCTACGGAATGGGCGTGCTTGAGCATGGGAAGCATGGATTCCGCTAGGCCTGCTGGGTTGCGGTTTAACCGAGATGATACCATGGCATCGCAACGCCCTTGCCTAGGTTGGCTGGTCATGTATGCGGGTACATGGATCCGCCTAGG